>CM069862.1:3569912-3649912 GCA_036172795.1 Pelodytes ibericus | reverse complement strand
GGGGGATAGAGAGAACACTGGGGAGAGGGGGATAGCGGGGGATAGAGAGGGGGATAGAGAGAACACTGGGGAGAGGGGGATAGAGAGAACACTGGGGAGCGGGGGATAGAGAGAACACTGGGGAGAGGGGGATAGAGAGAACACTGGGGAGAGGGGGATAGAGAGAACACTGGGGAGAGGGGGATAGAGAGAACACTGGGGAGAGGGGGATAGAGAGAACACTGGGGAGAGGGGGATAGCGGGGGATAGAGAGGGGGATAGAGAGAACACTGGGGAGAGGGGGATAGAGAGAACACTGGGGAGCGGGGGATAGAGAGAACACTGGGGAGAGGGGGATAGAGAGAACACTGGGGAGAGGGGGATAGAGAGAACACTGGGGAGAGGGGGATAGAGAGAACACTGGGGAGAGGGGGATAGTGAGAACACTGGGGAGACAATGGGGGACAAAGGAGAGAACACTGGTGGGGGGGGGGAGAACATTGGGGGACAGAGGAGAGAACACAGGAGAGAAGGGGGGGGACGGGGAGAGAACACAGGGGGGACAGGTGAGAACACTGACATCATGCTTAAATGTCCATGTGAGTTGTACTACATAGGAAGGACATCAAGACCCCTAAAAACTCGGATAGGTGAACATATTCGAAAGATAACACAGTTTATCACATCATTTTTTAAAAATACACAATAAAGACCCCTCTACGCTCCAATTCTGGGCTATCGAAAAACCTAAAACACATTGGCGAGGGGGAAACAAAATCAAGACCCTCGGCCAAGCTGAAATGAGGTGGATATTCGAACTTGACACTTTGGCACCTAGAATTCTTAATGCAGATTTTGAATTGTATCATTTTTTATAAACCACATTTTCTATACTGCATATACACCTTTATAGACAGTTAACATATTCTGACAAAACTACAAATATTTTAATATATTTTTTGCTTACTGTGATGCATTTTCCATTTCTATGCAAACTATTGGTTTTAAGATATGTATTCCTATACCAATCTTAATTTATTTGTGTCCATAAATTGGAATATTTAGGTATATGTTATATAGAGAAATGATGCTGGTCTGACCTATGTCTATTTTATTTAATTTTATTTTATTGTAGTTTATATACATATTCTTTATATTATGATTTTCCTCATGTTTCTTCCCCTTTAATTTTAGTTTCATTTTGCCTTGGTTCTGTATTTCTTTGTTCTGTATTTTATTGTGATTACATATCAATCTGTCAGTTTATATGTAGTGATATTCGTTGGTGATATATGCTATTCTGCCTCTCCATTTCGGATCTACGAAATCATTAGGGGGACATTGATTAGTCTTTTTACCATCGCCTACTCTATTTTCGGCATGCTGAAAGTGAAGACACTCCCATTTGTTGATGAACTGCCATGGAAACGGTAGACGGACACTTTAAAAAGGGAACTCCTCCGGCTGAAGCGTCACTGTCTTGAAGAAGTCGGAAACGACGAACCGCGTCACAGAAAAGCACCGCTTCGGCTGAGGACACTTGGAAAATTCTAAAGACTACGGAAGAAAGACACTAACAGGGTCCCCGCTGATAACAGACGGAGGGTGCACACCGCCTGTAAACACGCTGATCACAGGAGGACTGGTGACCTGCTCTCTCTCTTTCTTTTTGCTCTTACTCCCCGCTTTTATTTATCTATTTTATGGAGTAGTTATGTGTTTTTTAATATAAGCCTTGCTAAATATAGGGGCAAATAAATAATATTTTATTATTGAATATACTCCATTTAACCCGTTTATTACCAATTCATCCCCTGGATAAAACGAGCTGGAACTTGGAGTTGACATCTACATACGTGGGATGGTGGGACTTGTAGTCCAACTGCTATATGTACTTAGAGCCGGTACTTTTAGGCTCTAGAGTGTGTGAGTGTGTTTCTTTTGGGGGAAAATATACAGCTAATCCCTACCTGTGAATACTACCCATTGTATGTCTATGTTTTTTTGTCTTTTTATGTACAATCTCTTTGGAAGAAAAACAGTTTTGGGTACAACCCGGTTGGAATCTATATTTCCATTATTGATTCTTTGGCTTGATCAGTATTTCCTCGTTTATATTTATTTTATATTTTTTTGTTTATTTATCATTTATTTATCGTTTGTTTTACTACATTGGTGTTATTGATTTATGCACTTATATATATATAGAAACATAGAAACATAGAATGTGTCGGCAGATAAGAACCATTCGGTCCATCTAGTCTGCCCAATTTTTTTTGTACTTTTATTAGTCCCCCGTTCCCGGTCTTATAGCTAGGATAGCCTTGTGTCTATCCCACGCATGCTTAAAATCCTTGACTGTGTTTACCTCTACCACTTCTGCTGGCAAGCTATTCCATACATCCACTACCCTCTCAGTAAAGTAATACTTCCTGATATATTTTCTTGAACTTATACTACCGATCTGCACAACACTTTATCACTATTATTACTTTTGTTTTGTGTCACCCTGGGGGAATTACACTAGTGTCTGCAGCACGTTAATAATTTATTCATTTTAATTTTATTTACTTTTATTATAATAGCGCCTATCACTTAACACGTTTATATTGTGTTTGTAAGTGTGTCTATCTGACTGTGTAAGTTTGTCTGTGTAAGTCATATATATTCACACACTTAATCTAAATATTATATAATCCACCTATATATATATGAGTGCTTGACAAAAGGCTTAACAGCCTGAAACGTCGCTGAAAGAACTATGCTGATGATCATCCTGCATTAAACCTGAATGACTGTCTTTAGAAGTCCTGTGAGTGCATTCTTTTTCTGTTTTGGATTTTGTAGATTGATGTGGATTGCACCCAGGCAAGTTTTGGCATTTTTTATGACTTAAATTGGGCAGAGTGCTGGTACTTTGGATCGATATATATATATATATATATATATATATATATATATATATAGTTTTAAATAATTATAAAATTACATAATATATAGCATATAAGTGTGTGTGTTTATTTTTTTGTAGGGAGGTATTAGGGTGGAGGGTGTGATGGCATGCCGGGAATGAGGGGTGGGGTCCAGGGGCACCAAACAAATGTTTGCCCAGGGTCCAGTCAATGTTAAAGATGGCCCTGAGCAGAGCACGTGTGTGTGTGTGTGTGTCTGAGTGAGTGGCAGGATGGGAATTATGAGAGAGATGGGTTTGCGTGGGCATGTCTCCACTCACGCGTCTGTGACCCTAGGATCGGCCCTGGTCACTCTGTCCCACTGTCTGTGTTACTCTCTCACACTCTCTGAAGATTACATATTCATCTAATCTTTTAGTGAATAATGTCACCGCTTTATCTGTACATTGTGCACGGACAAACCCGACGAGCTTGCTATGTGGGGGTAACTCGGCAGGTGTGTCCCTGCCAAACAAATAGCTAAATTGGTGAGATTAAATATATCCCAACTCACCTGCTACTCAACTTTTAATGAATAGACCCCTCTGTGTCAGACTTGCACCATGTTCATGTTAATTGATGCACCATCTAAAAAAAAGACATTGAACATTTTTTTTCATCACAACTCAGAAGATTAAAAATACCATTATTATATGAGTATATTTGTTATGTAAAATAAACAAGAAAAATTGGAAAAGTAAATGTTTAAACTTATGATTGTAATTATGTAATATTTCAGTCACTCACGTTGGTTGAATTGGCACATGGATACCCATGTGAGCAGTAACGCCACGTCAAGGCTTCAACCCTTGTTACTGTCCAGTCACACACCTTTCATATCTCCAGTCACAACACAACTCTAACCCCCGTCTTTACTGCCCCTTATATGAGCCCCCCATGTTTAAATGCCGCCTTTATATGAGCCTCCCGTCTTTACTGCCCCTTATATGAGCCTCCCGTCTTTACTGCCCCTTATATGAGCCTCCCGTCTTTACTGCCCCTTTATATGAGCCCCCCGTCTTTACTGCCCCTTATATGAGCCCCCCGTCTTTACTGCCCCTTATATGAGCCTCCCGTCTTTACTGCCCCCCTATTTATGAGCCTCCCGTCTTTACTGCCCCCCTATTTATGAGCCTCCCGTCTTTACTGCCCCCCTATTTATGAGCCTCCCGTCTTTACTGCCCCTTTATATGAGCCTCCCGTCTTTACTGCCCCTTATATGAGCACTCCGTCTTTACTGCCCCCCTTATATGAACACTCCGTCTTTACTGCCCCCTTTATATGAGCCCCCCCGTCTTTACTGCCCCTTTATATGAGCCTCCCGTCTTTACTGCCCCCCTTATATGAGCCCCCCGTCTTTACTGCCCCTTTATATGAGCCCCCCGTCTTTACTGCCCCTTATATGAGCCTCCCGTCTTTACTGCCCCCCTATTTATGAGCCTCCCGTCTTTACTGCCCCTTATATGAGCACTCCGTCTTTACTGCCCCCTTTATATGAGCCCCCCCGTCTTTACTGCCCCTATTTATGAGCCTCCCGTCTTTACTGCCCCTTATATGAGCACTCCGTCTTTACTGCCCCCTTTATATGAGCCTCCCGTCTTTACTGCCCCCTTATATGAGCCTCCCGTCTTTACTGCCCCTTTATATGAGCCTCCCGTCTTTACTGCCCCTTTATATGAGCCCCCCGTCTTTACTGCCCCCCTTATATGAGCCCCCCGTCTTTACTGCCCCCCTTATATGAGCCTCCCGTCTTTACTGCCCCTTATATGAGCACTCCGTCTTTACTGCCCCCCTTATATGAGCACTCCGTCTTTACTGCCCCCCTTATATGAGCCCCCCGTCTTTACTGCCCCTTTATATGAGCCCCCCGTCTTTACTGCCCCTTTATATGAGCACTCCGTCTTTACTGCCCCTTTATATGAGCCCCCCGTGTTTAATGCCCCTTATATGAGCCTCGCGTCTTTACTGCCCCTTATATGAGCACTCCGTCTTTACTGCCCCCTTTATATGAGCCTCCCGTCTTTACTGCCCCTTTATATGAGCCTCCCGTCTTTACTGCCCCTTTATATGAGCCCCCCGTCTTTACTGCCCCCCTTATATGAGCCCCCCGTCTTTACTGCCCCCCTTATATGAGCCTCCCGTCTTTACTGCCCCTTATATGAGCACTCCGTCTTTACTGCCACCCTTATATGAGCCCCCCGTCTTTACTGCCCCTTTATATGAGCACTGCGTCTTTACTGCCCCTTTATATGAGCCTCCCGTCTTTACTGCCCCCCTTATATGAGCCCCCCGTCTTTACTGCCCCTTATATGAGCACCCCGTCTTTACTGCCCCTTATATGAGCACTCCGTCTTTACTGCCACCCTTATATGAGCCCCCCGTCTTTACTGCCCCTTTATATGAGCACTGCGTCTTTACTGCCCCTTATATGAGCCTCCCGTCTTTACTGCCCCTTATATGAGCCTCCCGTCTTTACTGCCCCTTATATGAGCCTCCCGTCTTTACTGCCCCTTATATGAGCACTCCGTCTTTACTGCCCCATTTATATGAGCCCCCCGTCTTTACTGCCCCTATTTATGAGCCTCCAGTCTTTACTGTCCCTTATATGAGCACTCCGTCTTTACTGCCCCCTTTATATGAGCCTCCCGTCTTTACTGCCCCCTTATATGAGCCTCCCGTCTTTACTGCCCCTTATATGAGCACTCCGTCTTTACTGCCCCCTTTATATGAGCCCCCCCGTCTTTACTGCCCCTATTTATGAGCCTCCCGTCTTTACTGCCCCTTATATGAGCACTCCGTCTTTACTGCCCCCTTTATATGAGCCTCCCGTCTTTACTGCCCCCTTATATGAGCCTCCCGTCTTTACTGCCCCTTTATATGAGCCTCCCGTCTTTACTGCCCCTTTATATGAGCCCCCCGTCTTTACTGCCCCCCTTATATGAGCCCCCCGTCTTTACTGCCCCCCTTATATGAGCCTCCCGTCTTTACTGCCCCTTATATGAGCACTCCGTCTTTACTGCCCCCCTTATATGAGCACTCCGTCTTTACTGCCCCCCTTATATGAGCCCCCCGTCTTTACTGCCCCTTTATATGAGCCCCCCGTCTTTACTGCCCCTTTATATGAGCACTCCGTCTTTACTGCCCCTTTATATGAGCCCCCCGTGTTTAATGCCCCTTATATGAGCCTCGCGTCTTTACTGCCCCTTATATGAGCACTCCGTCTTTACTGCCCCCTTTATATGAGCCTCCCGTCTTTACTGCCCCTTTATATGAGCCTCCCGTCTTTACTGCCCCTTTATATGAGCCCCCCGTCTTTACTGCCCCCCTTATATGAGCCCCCCGTCTTTACTGCCCCCCTTATATGAGCCTCCCGTCTTTACTGCCCCTTATATGAGCACTCCGTCTTTACTGCCCCCCTTATATGAGCCCCCCGTCTTTACTGCCCCTTTATATGAGCCCCCCGTCTTTACTGCCCCTTTATATGAGCCCCCCGTCTTTACTGCCCCTTTATATGAGCCCCCCGTCTTTACTGCCCCTTTATATGAGCACTGCGTCTTTACTGCCCCTTTATATGAGCCTCCCGTCTTTACTGCCCCCCTTATATGAGCCCCCCGTCTTTACTGCCCCTTATATGAGCACCCCGTCTTTACTGCCCCTTATATGAGCACCCCGTCTTTACTGCCCCTTATATGAGCCTCCCGTCTTTACTGCCCCTTATATGAGCCTCCCGTCTTTACTGCCCCTTATATGAGCCTCCCGTCTTTACTGCCCCCCTTATATGAGCCCCCCGTCTTTACTGCCCCTTATATGAGCCCCCCGTCTTTACTGCCCCCCTTATATGAGCCCCCCGTCTTTACTGCCCCTTATATGAGCCTCCCGTCTTTACTGCCCCTTATATGAGCACTCCGTCTTTACTGCCCCTTATATGAGCCCCCCGTCTTTACTGCCCCTTATATGAGCCCCCCGTGTTTACTGCCCCTTATATGAGCCCCCCGTGTTTACTGCCCCTTATATGAGCCTCCGTCTTTACTGCCCCTTATATGAGCCTCCCGTCTTTACTGCCCCTTATATGAGCACCCCGTCTTTACTGCCCCTTATATGAGCCTCCCGTCTTTACTGCCCCTTATATGAGCCCCCCGTCTTTACTGCCCCTTATATGAGCCTCCGTCTTTACTGCCCCTTTATATGTTGGAGGTGGGTTGCGTAGCTGAGTTATCAGCTGTAACTTTATGCGATTGCGCAGGAAAATATTGTCGACAAATTTGTCAGAGTACATGGGTGACGTTATGACGCCGCGTTGTTGACGCACTCACGTTGTGGGTGTAGCCAGGTGGAGTCCTCTGAGTGTACCGTACGGGCGTCTCGTGATGTCATGACGCCGCGTTGTGTACGCACTAGCGCTGTGGGTGTAGCAAGGTGGAGTCCTCTGAGTGTACCATACTGGCGTCTCGTGATGTCATGACGCTGCGTCGTTGACGCACCTGCGCTGTGGGTGTAGCAAGGTGGAGTACTCTGAGTGTACCGTACTGGCGTCTCGTGATGTCATGACGCTGCGGCAGTTCCGTTCAGTGCGGAGGCCGATGTGGCGCAATGTACCGTCGGCGGAATCTCCGGTCTCTGTCCCCAGACTGGACCTCCGATGATATCCTGGTGGTTGAGTTGGACCAAACCCCCGCAGCCGGCTCTGCCGCCCCCCAGACTAAACCCTCCCCACCGGGCAATACAAACCCCCCAATGGCCTCATCTGAACCCCCCACACCAGTCAATACAAACCCCCCAATGCCCCCCTCTGAACGCCCCCCACCAGTCAATACAAACCCCCCAATGCCCCCCTCTGAACGCCCCCCACCAGTCAATACAAACCCCCCAATGCCCCCCTCTGAACCCCCCCCTCCAGTCAATACAAACCCCCCACTGCCCTCCTCTGAACCCCCCCCACCGGGAGATATAACTGGTGCAAGCCCCCCCACAGCATTAAATAATAATACTGCCCCTGCTAGACCCCCCACAGCATCAAATAATAACACTGCCCCTGCTAGACCCCCCACAGCATCAAATAATAACACTGCCCCTGCTAGACCCCCCACAGCAGCAAATAATACTGCCCCCGCTAAACACCCCACAGCAGCCCCTGCTAGACCCCCCACAGCAGGAAATACTACCCCCGCTAGACCACCCACAGCGGGAAACAATCATACTGCCCCTGCTAGACCCCCCACAGCAGGAAATAATGCTGTCCCCATTAGACCCCCCACAGCAGGAAATAATACCGGCACCACAGTCGGAAAAAATACAGCCCCTGCTAGACCCCCCACAGCAGGTGGTAACACAGCTTCCAGCACACCCCTTCCACCTGGAAATAATACATCCAGTGTGAGACCCCACACATCCGTGCCTTCACCAACATACATATCTAAACCCCCCACATCAGTCTATCCACCAACATCCTATGCAAAACCCACTCAATCCCCCACATTGCGAGCACGGTCCCCTGTCAAACCCTCCCCACCCCAAACCCGATCTCCTCCTCGCAGGGGCCGCTCACCAGGCAAGTCTAGACGCTCTTCCTCGCGGGGCCGCTCGCCAGGCAGATCACGGCGCTCTTTGTCGCACGACCGATCTCCGGCTTGGTCCCGACGCTCTCCGGTCAGGTACCGCCGGTCCTCCTCACGTGGGCGATCTCCAGGCAGGTTTCGACGCTCTTCTTCCCGGGGACGCTCTCCGGGTAGGTCCCACAGATCCCCAGGTAGACCTCACTCCCCATCAAGAACACGTCGCCCTAGGTCCCGTTCCAGACCTCGCAGATCCCGATCCGGTGGTCGCTCCAAGTCCAGGCATAGGCGCTCTAACTCCAGGGGTCGCTCCAAGTCCAGGCATAGACGCTCTAACTCCAGGGGTCGCTCCAAATCCAGACATAGGCGCTCTACCTCCAGGGATCGTTCCAAATCCAGGCATAGGCGCTCTACCTCCAGGGATCGTTCCAAATCCAGGCCAAGGGGCTCTCCAACCAGACCTCGGTCCCGCTCCAGGCCAAGGGCTTATCGTCTGTCTCCATACTCCCAACATTCACCTTCCCCCTACTTGCGACATTCCCCAGGTGAAGACTCCTCTGAACACCGCTACAGGTATGAGGTGAGTACTCCTAATCATCTCCCTGGTTAATGTATTCCCACTCATTCATGCACTGTGCCTATATAATGCACACAACATCCAATGGAGGTGCGCAGGGTCTGCTGCATGCTTCTCTGGGTACAGTATATGTGTATACTGCGTGCAAAGTGATAGACATGCGCCAGCAGAAAGGGAAAAAGCTGGAAAAAAAGACTTATTCCCAGAAATTGAGAGCGAAGATGCAAATGGATGAGTGGAAACACCTGTAAAACGTATACTACATCATTTAACCCCTTAAGGACAGAGCCTTTGAAACATTTTTGTCCTTTCTGGACAATGGCTATTTTAACATTTCTGTGCTGTTTGTGTTTAGCAGTAATTTTCTTCTTCGTCATTTGCTGTACCCACACATATTATATATTGTTTTTATCGGGACAAAAAGGGCTTTCTATGGATGCCATATTTTTGATCATATCTTATCATATTATTAAAAAAAAATAATAAAATATGGTAAAAAAAAAAAAAATACACAAATTTCTTTGTTTTTATTTGAAACAACTTCTCCTCATCGACAATAGCGAACGAAAAAACATGCTAAATAGATTCTACTATTTCTCCTGAGTACAGGGATACCACCCATGCATAGGTTTGTTGGGTTGTTTGGGGGCTAAAATGCCAAATTTGTGAGGTGCAGTTTTTTGTTTTCCAACTTGAAATTTTTACATGCAGACAGCCTGCACCCATGTCCCATTTGGGACATATTTGAAACCAGCCAGTGTATTTTACCCCATCAACCCATATATTTTTTAAAAGTAGACACCCTAGGCTATCTCAAATGGTGGTATTTTAACACTTTCCATGCACTAATTCTACCACCAGCCTTTGTCAAAGTTTGTGGTAGTAATTTTTTTGTGTTTTTTTTTCACAAACCTTGTACTTCAGACATGAATTTACAGATTTTGGTATGTGTCACTGCCAAATAACACCCCAATAAGTGTTCAGCAACATCTCTTGAGTACAGGGATACCCCCCATGCATAGGTTTGTTGGATTGTTTGGGGGGTAAAAGGCCAAATTTGGGAGGTGAAGTTTTTGGTTTTCCAATTTGAAATTTTGACATGCAGACAGCCTGCACCCATGTCCCATTTGGGACATATTTGAAACCAGCCAGTGTATTTTACCACATCAACCCATATATTTTTTTTAAAGTAGACACCCTAGGCTATCTCAAATGGTGGTATTTTTACACTTTCCATGCACTAATTCTACCACCAGCCTTTGTCAAAGTTTGTGGTAGTAATTTTTTTGTGTTTTTTTTTCACAAACCTTGTACTTCAGACATGAATTTACAGATTTTGGTATGTGTCACTGCCAAATAACACCCCAATAAGTGTTCAGCAACATCTCTTGAGTACAGGGATACCACCCATGCATAGGTTTGTTGGGTTGTTTGGGGGCTAAAAGGGCCACATTGTGAAGGTGCGCATTTTCAACTTGGAATATTGACGTGTAGCCAGCCTGAGCCCATCTTTCATTTGGGACTTTTTTTTAAAGTCGGACAGTGTATTTTACCCCAAAAAGTATATATTTTGTAAAAGTAGACACCCTAGGCTATTTTAAATGGTGTTATTTTAACACTTTCCATGCACCAATTCTACCACCAGCCTTTGTCAAAGTTTGTGGTAGTCATTTTATTGTGTATTTTTTCCCACATACATTGTACTTTAGACACAAATTCACATATTTCGGTATGTGTCACTGATAAACAATACCACAATATATGTTCAGCAACATCTCCCGAGCACAGGGATACCACCCATGCATAGCTTTGTCAGCTTTGTTGGAGGGTTGAAAGGCTACATTTGAGAGGTGAGCTTTTTGATTTTCCAACTTGGAATTTTGACATGTAGAGCAAGGAAGGGGTTAATAGCTCTTATAAGAGCCTTTGTAGTACTGTACAAAAAAATTAACCCCTAAAAATGCACAGACAAGAAAAAAATTTCTGCTGTGCAGTGATCAGTGGCAGGGAAGGGGTTAATACACTACACTATACAAAGGGTATGGCTTTTATAAAAGCCCTTGGGACTCACAATTTTTTTAACATTTTATTTAATTTATTACAATTAAAAAATTATGTTATACAGATCTGTCTCTTTCCCTCACTAAAACTCAAGTGAGGAGAGGGAGGCAGATCCATATGGGTCAGAACAATATTTACCAATATTGATCGAACCAGACGAATGGTGATGCTCATCTGAGAAATCACCAAACCACCTTTGCCACTGATCGGCTGTTACTGATCGCTATACACGTGTTCAGACAGCTTCAAAAGGAATACACGTAATCCCCTAGTGGGTATAATTAACCCCTAGCGAGTCTGACAAAAAAATGCTGATAGCAAAAAAAAAATCCTTCTGCGACTAGATTGCTCCATATGCGCTGCTTAGGCAGTGACCATATGCACTGCTTAGGCAGTGACCATATGTGCTGCTTAGGAAGTGATATACGGCAAGGAAGGGGTTAATAGCTCTTATTTAAAAAAAAAATTACGTTAAACGTAGTCCCCTAGCGGGTATAATTAACACGTGACGGGTGTAATAAAAAAGTTTTAAAAAAATTAAAAATGCTTCTGCAGCAAGATTGCTGCATTTGCGTCAGATCTCTGCTTAGGCAGTGATCTACAGCAAGAAAGGGGTTAATCTCTCTTAAGAGCTTTTTTTTATACTGTAATGAATTACAGTAAAAAAAATTAACCCCTAAAAAATGCACAGACAGCAAAAAATGTGCTGCTGTGTATGATCACTGCGTACACAGCGATCAATGGCAGGGAAGGGGTTAAATGGCTTTTCTAAAAGCCCTTGGTGTTTAAAATTTTATTAAATATTTGTTTTATTATTTTATTTTATTTTTTTACTTTATCTGATCTGTCTCTCTCCCTTACTATAACTAGTAAGGTGAGGGAGGCAGATCAATACTTGTCAAAGGCAATATTTGCTAATATTGCCTTTGACAGTATGATAAGTGCTCATCAGAGCACTTACCATACATGCCTGCACACAGATCACATAGATCTGTTGTGCCGGCATCGATTGGCTCCCCCTAGAGCATCGGAAGTGAAATACTTTCACTTCCGATGCTCTTGCCATTAGAAGGGAAGCGCTGCCTGTACAGGCAGCGTTCCCTTCTACTGAGCCGATGGGGTCGCTCAGGAGAGCGACCACCATCGGCTCTGGGGAGCAGAACGGTGTTGTTAAGTGCCTCGCTGGCGAGGCACTTTAACAACACCGGAGATGCTTAGAAAGCGAACGATCGTTCGCTTTCTAAGCACATGTGTGCAGCCGGCGCAGCCATTTTTAAATGGCTGCTACGATCACTCCGTGGAGTGATCGTAGCGCGCCCCTGCACATTTGGGGGGTGTTGCACAATGCCTCTACCTAGAGGCATTGTAGCAACACCGTTAGAGTAAAGAAAGCGACCGCTGGTCGCTTTCTTTACTCAGTTTAGTGCATGACGTGCCAGGCACGTCAGCTGTCGGCAAGTCCTCGATTTGCCGTGACGTGCCTGGCACGTCATCTGTCGTTAAGGGGTTAAATTACCAAATGAACATAAATAATAACAACACATATACACATAAAGGTTACACAGAGTAGAATGTTGGAGCAGAACCTTGTTGGTAAAAAAACTGTCCTGACGCATTCTAGTGGGTTCCAACTTACAATTGTGAAAACACCTTAAATATGAAAAAAGAGACAAAAAAGTATGCTATTTATAAGCCTATATTCTTGTGGATAGTACTGGGCTTGAAAACCCCCGGGTGCCAGGTCGCCATGGTGACCAGAAAATTAGACCAGGTATAGTTATCCCCGCTGCTCTCACTGTTGGGATCATTTTTTATCCTTACCTTTAAACAGCGGTGCGCCAGGGGTAGAGTCTCTGTATATATACGGAGTGCATCTAATCAGTGTAATGTCTGGGTGCTCTGTGTATATATACCGGGTGCATCTAATCAGTGTAATGTCTGGGTGCTCTGTGTATATATACCGGGTGCATCTAATCAGTGTAATGTCTGGGTGCGCTCTGTGTATATATACGGAGTGCATCTAATCAGTGTAATGTGTGGTTGCTCTGTGTATATATACCGGGTGCATCTAATCAGTGTAATGTCTGGGTGCGCTCTGTGTATATATACGGAGTGCATCTAATCAGTGTAATGTCTGGGTGCGCTCTGTGTATATATACCGGGTGCATCTAATCAGTGTAATGTCTGGGTGCGCTCTGTGTATATATACGTAGTGCATCTAATCAGTGTAATGTCTGGGTGCGCTCTGTGTATATATACGGAGTGCATCTAATCAGTGTAATATCTGGGTGCTCTGTGTATATATACCGGGTGCATCTAATCAGTGTAATGTCTGGGTGCTCTGTGTATATATACCGGGTGCATCTAATCAGTGTAATGTCTGGGTGCGCACTGTGTATATATACGGAGTGCATCTAATCAGTGTAATGTCTGGGTGCTCTGTGTATATATACCGGGTGCATCTAATCAGTGTAATGTCTAGGTGCTCTGTGTATATATACGGAGTGCATCTAATCAGTGTAATGTCTGGGTGCGCTCTGTGTATATATACGGAGTGCATCTAATCAGTGTAATATCTGGGTGCTCTGTGTATATATGCCGTGTGCATCTAATCAGTGTAATGTGTGGTTGCTCTGTGTATATATACCGGGTGCATCTAATCAGTGTAATGTCTGGGTGCTCTGTGTATATATACCGTGTGCATCTAATCAGTGTAATGTGTGGTTGCTCTTTGTATATATACCGGGTGCATCTAATCAGTGTAATGTCTGGGTGCTCTGTGTATATATACCGGGTGCATCTAATCAGTGTAATGTCTGGGTGCACTCTGTATATATACCGTGTGGATCTAATCAGTGTAATGTGTGGGTGCACTCTGTATATATACCGGGTGCATCTAATCAGTGTAATGTCTGGGTGCACTGTTTATATATACAAAGTGCATCTAATCAGTGTAATGTTTGGGTACACTCTGTATGTATACCGCGTGCATCTAATCAGTGTAATGTCTGGGTGCACTCTGTATATATACCGCGTGCATCTAATCAGTGTAATGTCTGGGTGCACTCTGTATATATACCGCGTGCATCTAATCAGTGTAATGTCTGGGTGCACTCTGTATGTATACCGCGTGCATCTAATCAGTGTACTGTTTGGGTACACTCTGTATGTATACCGCATGCATCTAATCAGTGTAATGTTTGAGTGCACTCTGTATATATGCCGCGTGCATCTAATCAGTGTAATGTCTGGGTGCACTCTGTATATATACCATGTGCATCTAATCAGTATAATGTTTGGGTGCACTATGTATATATACCGCGTGCATACCAGTGTAATGTCTGGGTGCACTCTGTATCTATATCGCGTGCATCTAATCCAGGGCTTGACAAATGTATCTGAGATTTAGGAGCCAGCTAAAATATCTAGGAGCCAGACAACAGCACATAAACACACGCAGTCACAGACAGACACACAGTCAGTCAGTCACATATATACACACACAGACACATAGTCCATCACATATACATACAGAATAAAGGATAATTTATTCTAATTTGGAGTACCAGGGTGAAAATCCTCTCCGTGCACCCTCCACTTCTGAGTGCGAAACCCGCTACACCTTGTTTTAATACATATACATACACATCCAGTCAGTCACATACATACACACACAGTCAGACATATATATACACACACACATCCAGTCAGGCACATATATACACACAAACACATCCAGTCAGACACATATACACACACAAACACATCCAGTCAGACACATATACACACACAAACACATCCAGTCAGACACATATACACACAAACACATCCAGTCAGACACATATACACACACAAACACATCCAGTCAGACACATATACACACAAACACATCCAGTCAGACACATATACACACAAACACATCCAGTCAGACACATATACACACAAACACATCCAGACACATATATACACACAAACACATCCAGACACATATATATATATATATATATATATACACACACATACACATCCAGTCACACACATATATACACACAAACACATCCAGTCACACACATATATACACACACATACACATCCAGTCACACACATATATATACACACACATACACATCCAGTCACACACACATATATATATATATACACACACACACACACACGGCAGCAGGGTTTTCTGTTTTTTTGAAGAAAAGAAAAAAAAAAAAAGCTCACCTATTAATGTCCCCCCTCCCTGCTATAACACATCAATGGAGGGGGGGGGGGGGGGAGAGAGGGGGTTGCGTTCCAGCCTCAATGCAGGGAGGGGGGTGGGGGCGCGTGTTCCAGCCCAGTGGCAGAGAGCAGCTTTGCTTTCCTGCTGAGCTCCCCGGTGATCGGTGCGCGAGGGGGCGGAGCACGAAGTCTGTGCAGCCGGTGCACTCACTCTGCTCCCTCGCGCACCGATAGATTAAAGAGAAGAAGAAAAAAAATCCTATTGCCAAGGCACCATGCGGGGCTCACGATACCTGGGCGCCAGGTCTGATTTCCTGGTCGCCATGGCGACCTGGCGCCCGGGGTTTGTCGAGCCCTGATCTAATCAGTGTAGTTTCTGGGTGCACTCTGTATATATACCGCGTGCATCTAATTAGTGTAATGTGTGGGTGCTCTGTGTATATATACCGGGTGCATCTAATCAGTGTAATGTCTGGGTGCACTGTTTATATATACAAAGTGCATCTAATCAGTGTAATGTCTGGGTGAACTCTGTATATATACCGCGTGCATCTAATCAGTGTAATGTTTGGGTACACTCTGTATGTATACCGCGTGCATCTAATCAGTGTAATGTCTGGGTGCACTCTGTATATATACCGCGTGCATCTAATCAGTGTAATGTCTGGGTGCACTCTGTATGTATACCGCGTGCATCTAATCAGTGTAATGTTTGGGTACACTCTGTATGTATACCGCATGCATCTAATCAGTGTAATGTTTGAGTGCACTCTGTATAAATGCCGCGTGCATCAAATCAGTGTAATGTCTGGGTGCACTCTGTATATATACCGCGTGCATCTAATCAGTATAATGTTTGGGTGCACTATGTATATATACCGTGTGCATCTAATCAGTGTAATGTCTGGGTGCACTCTGTATCTATATCGCGTGCATCTAATCAGTGTAATGTCTGGGTGCACTCTGTATCTATATCGCGTGCATCTAATCAGTGTATTGTCTGGGTGCACCCTGTATATATACCACGTGCATCTAATCAGTGTAATGTCTGGGTGCACTCTGTATATATATCGCGTGCATCTAATCAGTGTATTGTCTGGGTGCACCCTGTATATATACCGCGTGCATCTAATCAGTGTAATGTCTAGGTGCACTCTGTATATATACCGCGTGCATCTAATCAGTGTAATGTCTGGGTGCACTCTGTATATATACTGCGTGCATCTAATCAGTGTAATGTCTGGGTGCACTGTTTATATATACAAAGTACATCTAATCAGTGTAATGTCTGAGTGCACTCTGTATCTATATCGCGTGCATCTAATCAGTGTATTGTCTGGGTGCACCCTGTATATATACCGCGTGCATCTAATCAGTGTAATGTCTGGGTGCACTCTGTATATATATCGCGTGCATCTAATCAGTGTATTGTCTGGGTGCACCCTGTATATATACCGCGTGCATCTAATCAGTGTAATGTCTAGGTGCACTCTGTATATATACCGCGTGCATCTAATCAGTGTAATGTCTGGGTGCACTCTGTATATATACCCGTGCATCTAATCAGTGTAATGTCTGGGTGCACTGTTTATATATACAAAGTACATCTAATCAGTGTAATGTCTGGGTGCACTCTGTATATATACCGCGTGCATCTAATCAGTGTAATGTTTAGATGCACGCGGTATACATACAGAGTGTACCCAATCAGTGTAATGTCTGGGTGCACTCTGTATATATACCGCGTGCATCTAATCAGTGTAATGTTTGGGTACACTCTGTATATATACCGTGTGCATCTAATCAGTGTAATGTCTGGGTGCACTCTGTATGTATACCGCGTGCATCTAATCAGTGTAATGTCTGGGTGCACTCTGTATATATACCGCGTGCATCTAATCAGTGTAATGTCTGGGTGCACTCTGTATATATACCGCGTGCATCTAATCAGTGTAATGTCTGGGTGCACTCTGTATATATACCGTGTTCATCTAATCAGTGTAATGTCTGGGTGCACTGTTTATATATACAAAGTGCATCTAATCAGTGTAATGTCTGGGTGCACTCTGTATATATACAAAGTGCATCTAATCAGTGTAATGTCTGGGTGCACTCTGTATATATACCGTGTGCATCTAATCAGTGTAATGTGTGGGTGCTCTGTGTATATATACCGGGTGCATCTAATCAGTGTAATGTCTGGGTGCACTGTTTATATATACAAAGTGCATCTTTTCAGTGTAATGTCTGGGTGAACTCTGTATATATACCGCGTGCATCTAATCAGTGTAATGTTTGGGTACACTCTGTATGTATACCGCGTGCATCTAATCAGTGTAATGTCTGGGTGCACTCTGTATATATACCGCGTGCATCTAATCAGTGTAATGTCTGGGTGCACTCTGTATGTATACCGCGTGCATCTAATCAGTGTAATGTTTGGGTACACTCTGTATGTATACCGCATGCATCTAATCAGTGTAATGTTTGGGTACACTCTGTATGTATACCGCATGCATCTAATCAGTGTAATGTTTGAGTGCACTTTGTATATATGCCGCGTGCATCAAATCAGTGTAATGTCTGGGTGCACTCTGTATGTATACCGCGTGCATCTCTTCAGTGTAATGTTTGGGTACACTCTGTATGTATACCGCATGCATCTAATCAGTGTAATGTTTGAGTGCACTCTGTGTATATACCCGTGCATCTAATCAGTGTAATGTCTGGGTGCGCTCTGTGTATATATACCCGTGCATCTAATCAGTGTAATGTCTGGGTGCTCTGTGTATATATACCGAGTGCATCTAATCAGTGTAATGTCTGGGTGCGCTCTGTGTATATATACCCGTGCATCTAATCAGTGTAATGTCTGGGTGCTCTGTGTATATATACCGAGTGCATCTAATCAGTGTAATGTCTGGGTGCGCTCTGTGTATATATACCCGTGCATCTAATCAGTGTAATGTCTGGGTGCTCTGTGTATATATACCCGTGCATCTAATCAGTGTAATGTCTGGGTGCGCTCTGTGTATATATACCCGTGCATCTAATCAGTGTAATGTCTGGGTGCTCTGTGTATATATACCCGTGCATCTAATCAGTGTAATGTCTGGGTGCTCTGTGTATATATACCCGTGCATCTAATCCGTGTAATGTCTGGGTGCTCTGTGTATATATACCGAGTGCATCTAATCAGTGTAATGTCTGGGTGCGCTCTGTGTATATATACCCATGCATCTAATCAGTGTAATGTCTGGGTGCTCTGTGTATATATACCGAGTGCATCTAATCAGTGTAATGTCTGTGTGCACTCTGTGTATATATACCGAGTGCATCTAATCAGTGTAATGTCTGGGTGCTCTGTGTATATATACCCGTGCATCTAATCAGTGTAATGTCTGGGTGCTCTGTGTATATATACCGAGTGCATCTAATCAGTGTAATGTCTGGGTGCACTCTGTGTATATACCGCGTGCATCTAATCAGTGTAATGTCTGGGTGCACTCTGTGTATATACCGTGTGCATCTAATCAGTGTAATGTCTGGGTGCACTCTGTGTATATACCGCGTGCATCTAATCAGTGTAATGTCTGGGTGCACTCTGTGTATATACCCGTGCATCTAATCAGTGTAATGTCTGGGTGCGCTCTGTGTATATATACCCGTGCATCTAATCAGTGTAATGTCTGGGTGCTCTGTGTATATATACCGAGTGCATCTAATCAGTGTAATGTCTGGGTGCGCTCTGTGTATATATACCCGTGCATCTAATCAGTGTAATGTCTGGGTGCTCTGTGTATATATACCGAGTGCATCTAATCAGTGTAATGTCTGGGTGCGCTCTGTGTATATATACCCGTGCATCTAATCAGTGTAATGTCTGGGTGCTCTGTGTATATATACCGAGTTCATCTAATCAGTGTAATGTCTGGGTGCACTCTGTATATATACCCGTGCATCTAATCAGTGTAATGTCTGGGTGCACTCTGTATATATACCACGTGCATCTAATCAGTGTAATGTCTGGGTGCACTCTGTATATATACCCGTGCATCTAATCAGTGTAATGTCTGGGTGCTCTGTGTATATATACCGAGTGCATCTAATCAGTGTAATGTCTGGGTGCGCTCTGTGTATATATACCGGGTTCATCTAATCAGTGTAATGTCTGGGTGCGCTCTGTGTATATACCGGGTGCATCTAATCAGTGTAATGTCTGGGTGCTCTGTGTATATATACCGCGTGCATCTAATCAGTGTAATGTCTGGGTGCTCTGTGTATATATACCTCATGCATCTAATCAGTGTAATATCTGGGTGCGCTCTGTGTATATACTGCATGCATCTAATCAGTGTAATGTCTGGGTTCACTCTGTGTATATATACCCGTGCATCTAATCAGTGTAATGTCTGGGTGCGCTCTGTGTATATACCGTGTGCATCTAATCAGTGTAATGTCTGGGTGCTCTGTATATATACCGTGTGCATCTAATCAGTGTAATGTCTGGGTGCTCTGTGTATATATACCGCGTGCATCTAATCAGTGTAATGTCTGGGTGCGCTCTGTGTATATACCGCGTGCATCTAATCAGTGTAATGTCTGGGTGCTCTGTGTATATATACCGCGTGCATCTAATCAGTGTAATGTCTGGGTGTGCTCTGTATATATACCGCGTGCATCTAATCAGTGTAATGTCTGGGTGCACTCTGTATATATACCCGTGCATCTAATCAGTGTAATATCTGGGTGCTCTGTGTATATATACCCGTGCATCTAATCAGTGTAATGTCTGGGTGCACTCTGTGTATATATACCCGTGCATCTAATCAGTGTAATGTCTGGATGCTCTGTATATATATACCGGGTGCATCTAATCAGTGTAATGTCTGGGTGCTCTGTGTATATATACCCGTGCATCTAATCAGTGTAATGTCTCGGTGCGCTCTGTGTATATATACCCGTGCATCTAATCAGTGTAATGTCTGGGTGCACTCTGTATATATACCGTGTGCATCTAATCAGTGTAATGTCTGGGTGCGCTCTGTGTATATATACCGCGTGCATCTAATCAGTGTAATGTCTGGGTGCTCTGTGTATATATATACCCGTGCATCTAATCAGTGTAATGTCTGGGAGCTCTGTGTATATATATACCCGTGCATCTAATCAGTGTAATGTCTGGGTGCTCTGTGTATATATACCCGTGCATCTAATCAGTGTAATGTCTGGGTGCTCTGTGTATATATACCCGTGCATCTAATCAGTGTAATGTCTGGGTGCACTCTGTATATATACCGCGTGCATCTAATCAGTGTAATGTCTGGGTGCGCTCTGTGTATATATACCGCGTGCATCTAATCAGTGTAATGTCTGGGTGCTCTGTGTATATATACCCGTGCATCTAATCAGTGTAATGTCTGGGAGCTCTGTGTATATATATACCCGTGCATCTAATTAGTGTAATGTCTGGGTGCTCTGTGTATATATACCCGTGCATCTAATCAGTGTAATGTCTGGGTGCTCTGTGTATATATACCGCGTGCATCTAATCAGTGTAATGTCTGGGTGCGCTCTGTGTATATATACCCGTGCATCTAATCAGTGTAATGTCTGGGTGCTCTGTGTATATATACCCGTGCATCTAGTCAGTGTAATGTCTGGGTGCGCTCTGTGTATATATACCGTGTGCATCTAATCAGTGTAATGTCTGGGTGCGCTCTGTATATATACCGCGTGCATCTAATCAGTGTAATGTCTGGGTGCTCTGTGTATATATACCCGTGCATCTAATCAGTGTAATGTCTGGGTGCTCTGTGTATATATACCGTGTGCATCTAATCAGTGTAATGTCTGGGTGCACTCTGTATATATACCGCGTGCATCTAATCAGTGTAATGTCTGGGTGCTCTGTGTATATATACCGGGTGCATCTAATCAGTGTAATGTCTGGGTGCTCTGTGTATATATACCCGTGCATCTAATCAGTGTAATGTCTGGGTGCTCTGTGTATATATACCCGTGCATCTAATCAGTGTAATGTCTGGGAGCTCTGTGTATATATATACCCGTGCATCTAATCAGTGTAATGTCTGGGTGCTCTGTGTATATATACCCGTGCATCTAATCAGTGTAATGTCTGGGTGCTCTGTGTATATATACCCGTGCATCTAATCAGTGTAATGTCTGGGTGCTCTGTGTATATATACCGTGTGCATCTAATCAGTGTAATGTCTGGGTGCACTCTGTATATATACTGCGTGCATCTAATCAGTGTAATGTCTGGGTGCTCTGTGTATATATACCGGGTGCATCTAATCAGTGTAATGTCTGGGTGCTCTGTGTATATATACCCGTGCATCTAATCAGTGTAATGTCTGGGTGCTCTGTGTATATATACCCGTGCATCTAATCAGTGTAATGTCTGGGTGCACTCTGTGTATATATACCGGGTGCATCTAATCAGTGTAATGTCTGGGTGCGCTCTGTGTATATATACCCGTGCATCTAATCAGTGTAATGTCTGGGTGCTCTGTGTAAATATACCGGGTGCATCTAATCAGTGTAATGTCTGGGTGCTCTGTGTATATATACCGGGTGCATCTAATCAGTGTAATGTCTGGGTGCGCTCTGTGTATATATACCCGTGCATCTAATCAGTGTAATGTCTGGGTGCTCTGTGTATATATACCGGGTGCATCTAATCAGTGTAATGTCTGGGTGCTCTGTGTATATATACCGGGTGCATCTAATCAGTGTAATGTCTGGGTGCGCTCTGTGTATATATACCCGTGCATCTAATCAGTGTAATGTCTGGGTGCTCTGTGTATATATACCCGTGCATCTAATCAGTGTAATGTCTGGGTGCACTCTGTATATATACCGCGTGCATCTAATCAGTGTAATGTCTGGGTGCTCTGTGTATATATACCCGTGCATCTAATCAGTGTAATGTCTGGGTGCTCTGTGTATATATACCGGGTACATCTAATCAGTGTAATGTCTGGGTGCGCTCTGTGTATATATACCCGTGCATCTAATCAGTGTAATGTCTGGGTGCTCTCTGTATATATACCCGTGCATCTAATCAGTGTAATGTCTGGGTGCTCTGTGTATATATACCCGTGCATCTAATCTGTGTAATGTCTGGGTGCTCTGTGTATATATACCCGTGCATCTAATCAGTGTAATGTCTGGGTGCTCTGTGTATATATACCCGTGCATCTAATCAGTGTAATGTCTGGGTGCTCTGTGTATATATACCGGGTGCATCTAATCAGTGTAATGTCTGGGTGCTCTGTGTATATATACCCGTGCATCTAATCAGTGTAATATCTGGGTGCTCTGTGTATATATACCGGGTGCATCTAATCAGTGTAATGTCTGGGTGCTCTGTGTATATATACCGGGTGCATCTAATCAGTGTAATGTCTGGGTGCTCTGTGTATATATACCGGGTGCATCTAATCAGTGTAATGTCTAGGTGCTCTGTGTATATATACCCGTGCATCTAATCAGTGTAATGTCTGGGTGCACTCTGTATATATACCCGTGCATCTAATCAGTGTAATGTCTGGGTGCACTCTGTGTATATATACCGTGTGCATCTAATCAGTGTAATGTCTGGGTGCTCTGTGTATATATACCGTGTGCATCTAATCAGTGTAATGTCTGGGTGCTCTGTGTATATATACCGCGTGCATCTAATCAGTGTAATGTCTAGGTGCTCTGTGTATATATACCCGTGCATCTAATCAGTGTAATGTCTGGGTGCTCTGTGTATATATACCCGTGCATCTAATCAGTGTAATGTCTGGGTGCTCTGTGTATATATACCCGTGCATCTAATCAGTGTAATGTCTGGGTGCACTCTGTATATATACCCGTGCATCTAATCAGTGTAATGTCTGGGTGCTCTGTGTATATATACCCGTGCATCTAATCAGTGTAATGTCTGGGTGCACTCTGTGTATATATACCGGGTGCATCTAATCAGTGTAATGTCTGGGTGCGCTCTGTGTATATATACCCGTGCATCTAATCAGTGTAATGTCTGGGTGCTCTGTGTATATATACCGGGTGCATCTAATCAGTGTAATGTCTGGGTGCTCTGTGTATATATACCGGGTGCATCTAATCAGTGTAATGTCTGGGTGCGCTCTGTGTATATATACCCGTGCATCTAATCAGTGTAATGTCTGGGTGCTCTGTGTATATATACCGGGTGCATCTAATCAGTGTAATGTCTGGGTGCTCTGTGTATATATACCGGGTGCATCTAATCAGTGTAATGTCTGGGTGCGCTCTGTGTATATATACCCGTGCATCTAATCAGTGTAATGTCTGGGTGCTCTGTGTATATATACCGCGTGCATCTAATCAGTGTAATGTCTGGGTGCACTCTGTATATATACCGCGTGCATCTAATCAGTGTAATGTCTGGGTGCTCTGTGTATATATACCCGTGCATCTAATCAGTGTAATGTCTGGGTGCTCTGTGTATATATACCGGGTGCATCTAATCAGTGTAATGTCTGGGTGCGCTCTGTGTATATATACCCGTGCATCTAATCAGTGTAATGTCTGGGTGCTCTCTGTATATATACCCGTGCATCTAATCAGTGTAATGTCTGGGTGCTCTGTGTATATATACCCGTGCATCTAATCAGTGTAATGTCTGGGTGCTCTGTGTATATATACCCGTGCATCTAATCAGTGTAATGTCTGGGTGCTCTGTGTATATATACCCGTGCATCTAATCAGTGTAATGTCTGGGTGCTCTGTGTATATATACCGGGTGCATCTAATCAGTGTAATGTCTGGGTGCTCTGTGTATATATACCCGTGCATCTAATCAGTGTAATATCTGGGTGCTCTGTGTATATATACCGGATGCATCTAATCATTGTAATGTCTGGGTGCTCTGTGTATATATACCGGGTGCATCTAATCAGTGTAATGTCTAGGTGCTCTGTGTATATATACCCGTGCATCTAATCAGTGTAATGTCTGGGTGCACTCTGTATATATACCCGTGCATCTAATCAGTGTAATGTCTGGGTGCACTCTGTGTATATATACCGTGTGCATCTAATCAGTGTAATGTCTGGGTGCTCTGTGTATATATACCGTGTGCATCTAATCAGTGTAATGTCTGGGTGCTCTGTGTATATATACCGCGTGCATCTAATCAGTGTAATGTCTAGGTGCTCTGTGTATATATACCCGTGCATCTAATCAGTGTAATGTCTGGGTGCTCTGTGTATATATACCCGTGCATCTAATCAGTGTAATGTCTGGGTGCACTCTGTATATATACCCGTGCATCTATTCAGTGTAATGTCTGGGTGCTCTGTGTATATATACTCGTGCATCTAATCAGTGTAATGTCTGGGTGCACTCTGTATATATACCCGTGCATCTAATCAGTGTAATGTCTGGGTGCTCTCTGTATATATACCGCGTGCATCTAATCAGTGTAATGTCTGGGTGCGCTCTGTGTATATATACCGAGTGCATCTAATCAGTGTAATGTCTGGGTGCACTCTGTATATATACCGCGTGCATCTAATCAGTGTAATGTCTGGGTGCTCTGTGTATATATACCCGTGCATCTAATCAGTGTAATGTCTGGGTGCGCTCTGTGTATATATACCGGGTGCATCTAATCAGTGTAATGTCTGGGTGCACTCTGTATATATACCGCGTGCATCTAATCAGTGTAATGTCTGGGTGCACTCTGTATATATACCGCGTGCATCTAATCAGTGTAATGTCTGGGTGCACTCTGTATATATACCGCGTGCATCTAATCAGTGTAATGTCTGGGTGCACTCTGTATATATACCCGTGCATCTAATCAGTGTAATGTCTGGGTGCTCTGTGTATATATACCCGTGCATCTAATCAGTGTAATGTCTGGGTGCACTCTGTGTATATATACCGGGTGCATCTAATCAGTGTAATGTCTGGGTGCGCTCTGTGTATATATACCCGTGCATCTAATCAGTGTAATGTCTGGGTGCTCTGTGTATATATACCGGGTGCATCTAATCAGTGTAATGTCTGGGTGCTCTGTGTATATATACCGGGTGCATCTAATCAGTGTAATGTCTGGGTGCGCTCTGTGTATATATACCCGTGCATCTAATCAGTGTAATGTCTGGGTGCTCTGTGTATATATACCGCGTGCATCTAATCAGTGTAATGTCTGGGTGCACTCTGTATATATACCGCGTGCATCTAATCAGTGTAATGTCTGGGTGCTCTGTGTATATATACCCGTGCATCTAATCAGTGTAATGTCTGGGTGCTCTGTGTATATATACCGGGTGCATCTAATCAGTGTAATGTCTGGGTGCGCTCTGTGTATATATACCCGTGCATCTAATCAGTGTAATGTCTGGGTGCTCTCTGTATATATACCCGTGCATCTAATCAGTGTAATGTCTGGGTGCTCTGTGTATATATACCCGTGCATCTAATCAGTGTAATGTCTGGGTGCTCTGTGTATATATACCCGTGCATCTAATCAGTGTAATGTCTGGGTGCTCTGTGTATATATACCCGTGCATCTAATCAGTGTAATGTCTGGGTGCTCTGTGTATATATACCGGGTGCATCTAATCAGTGTAATGTCTGGGTGCTCTGTGTATATATACCCGTGCATCTAATCAGTGTAATATCTGGGTGCTCTGTGTATATATACCGGGTGCATCTAATCATTGTAATGTCTGGGTGCTCTGTGTATATATACCGGGTGCATCTAATCAGTGTAATGTCTAGGTGCTCTGTGTATATATACCCGTGCATCTAATCAGTGTAATGTCTGGGTGCACTCTGTATATATACCCGTGCATCTAATCAGTGTAATGTCTGGGTGCACTCTGTGTATATATACCGTGTGCATCTAATCAGTGTAATGTCTGGGTGCTCTGTGTATATATACCGTGTGCATCTAATCAGTGTAATGTCTGGGTGCTCTGTGTATATATACCGCGTGCATCTAATCAGTGTAATGTCTAGGTGCTCTGTGTATATATACCCGTGCATCTAATCAGTGTAATGTCTGGGTGCTCTGTGTATATATACCCGTGCATCTAATCAGTGTAATGTCTGGGTGCACTCTGTATATATACCCGTGCATCTAATCAGTGTAATGTCTGGGTGCTCTGTGTATATATACTCGTGCATCTAATCAGTGTAATGTCTGGGTGCACTCTGTATATATACCCGTGCATCTAATCAGTGTAATGTCTGGGTGCTCTCTGTATATATACCGCGTGCATCTAATCAGTGTAATGTCTGGGTGCGCTCTGTGTATATATACCGAGTGCATCTAATCAGTGTAATGTCTGGGTGCACTCTGTATATATACCGCGTGCATCTAATCAGTGTAATGTCTGGGTGCTCTGTGTATATATACCCGTGCATCTAATCAGTGTAATGTCTGGGTGCGCTCTGTGTATATATACCGGGTGCATCTAATCAGTGTAATGTCTGGGTGCACTCTGTATATATACCGCGTGCATCTAATCAGTGTAATGTCTGGGTGCACTCTGTATATATACCGCGTGCATCTAATCAGTGTAATGTCTGGGTGCACTCTGTATATATACCGCGTGCATCTAATCAGTGTAATGTCTGGGTGCTCTGTGTATATATACCCGTGCATCTAATCAGTGTAATGTCTGGGTGCGCTCTGTGTATATATACCGGGTGCATCTAATCAGTGTAATGTCTGGGTGCACTCTGTATATATACCGCGTGCATCTAATCAGTGTAATGTCTGGGTGCTCTGTGTATATATACCGTGTGCATCTAATCAGTGTAATGTCTGGGTGCACTCTGTATATATACCCGTGCATCTAATCAGTGTAATGTCTGTGTGCACTCTGTATATATACCGTGTGCATCTAATCAGTGTAATGTCTGGGTGCACTCTGTATATATACCGTGTGCATCTATTCAGTGTAATGTCTGGGTGCTCTGTGTATATATACCGTGTGCATCTAATCAGTGTAATGTCTGGGTGCTCTGTGTATATATACCCGTGCATCTAATCAGTGTAATGTCTGGGTGCTCTGTGTATATATACCGGGTGCATCTAATCAGTGTAATGTCTGGGTGCTCTGTGTATATATACCCGTGCATCTAATCAGTGTAATGTCTGGGTGCTCTGTGTATATATACCGCGTGCATCTAATCAGTGTAATGTCTGGGTGCTCTGTGTATATATACCGGGTGCATCTAATCAGTGTAATGTCTGGGTGCGCTCTGTGTATATATACCGTGTGCATCTAATCAGTGTAATGTCTGGGTGCGCTCTGTGTATATATACCGTGTGCATCTAATCAGTGTAATGTCTGGGTGCGCTCTGTGTATATATACCCGTGCATCTAATCAGTGTAATCTATGTTTTTCTAATCGTCCTCCATTTTTCTTACAGCGTCGCTACTCTCCTATTTCCCTTACGCCTGACAGCAGAGGGCAGGACAGGTAAGATATGGGTGATATAAAGTTTACCTCTTGCCCCTGACTTATTAAGTACCTCACTCTGAGGTGCTGGTCACAGAATATCTGGGCCATGTATTTATAGAGTGAGATGCTAGGAGTAGGAATGGGTTACAGTACTGCCTTTACTGTAACTGAAGAATAACACATTATGAAACGTGGGTTACATGTGTCTGTGTCGTCGCCTGCTTATGACATCACTGGTGGCTTGCTATGCAGCAGTGATGTCATAAACAGGAGACGACGCATGTAACCCACATGCTTTAGCTGCAGTTTGTGGGACACAGTGTATAGGAATCTGCACAGCATTGAGCTTTAATAATCCCTGCTCCTGACTTTTCTTTTCCTGGTGGGCAGATCTGTGGGTTCGAGACCCCTAGATGATTTCCATGGCATATACCGCAGCGAGAGTGAGTTAAAGCGCCCCCCGGAAGAGCCACTACCTATGCCTAAGAAATCAATCCTGAAAAAGCGTCCAGAGGGGGAAACCACAAATATGATCCCTGCCAGTCTGGTATGTACACAGAGCTCCACTTACTACTGCTCCCTTCCTATCACATGTACACAGAGCTCTCCTTACTACTGATCCCTTCCTATCATATGTACACAGAGCTCTCCTTACTACTGATCCCTTCCTATCATATGTACACAGAGCTCTCCTTACTACTGCTCCCTTCCTATCACATGTACACAGAGCTCTCCTTACTACTTATCCCTTCCTATTATATGTACACAGAGCTCTCCTTACTACTGATCCCTTCCTGTCATATGTACACAGAGCTCTCCTTACTACTGCTCCCTTCCTATCACATGTACACAGAGCTCTCCTTACTACTGATCCCTTCCTATCATATGTACACAGAGCTCTCCTTACTACTGATGCCTTCCTATCATATGTACACAGAGCTCCCCTTTCTACTGATCCCTTCCTATCACATGTACACAGAGCTCCCCTTACTACTAATCCCTTCCTTTCACATGTACACAGAGCTCCACTTACTACTGATCCCTTCCTATCACATGTACAAAGGAGCTCCCCTTACTACTGATCCCTTCCAATCACATGTACACAGAGCTCCCCTTACTACTGATCCCTTCCTATCATATGTACACAGAGCTCTCCTTACTACTGCTCCCTTCCTATCACATGTACACAGAGCTCTCCTTACTACTGATCCCTTCCTATCACATGTACACAGAGCTTTCCTTACTTCTGACCCCTTCCTATCATATGTACACAGAGCTCTCCTTACTACTGATCCCTTCCTATCATATGTACACAGAGCTCCCCTTACTACTAATGCTATGTGTGACAGACCCCCTTGGTACCCTGGCTGGGTACCTCCGTCAGAACTCTGCTACCTTGTATCAGCCCCCCAAGCCACCAGGTAGAACCAGTGTTGTAGATGGAGCTTCCAAATCACCAGACAGGACCAGTAACTTTGAAACAGGAACAATATTTATTGAACAGTAACAGAGTCTATATTAAGACATAATCACGTAAACATAAAACTTAACCCACATATAAACATATAATAAAACAGGAAGTAAACGTCAATGAACCAGACATGACACAAATATACAAGAACACATCACAATTAGTGTTAACCGTAAATCTAATTAGCACAGAATAATGGCTGAGTACATAGGAGAAGTGTGGACATTAGCATCAGCTTAAGATGGAAAGTCCCACCTAAGCAGCAGAAAGGTGGTCTGCACTACAGGGGGTAAACTATCAACCATTGTCCTTTACTTCCCCCAGTGACATATTGTGATCAGAGTGGTCTACTCACAGAATTATACATTACACATAAACCAATATTAAACATAGCACATAATCCAGGGTGAGTCAGGATTACAGAGGCACAATCTGGGTGTATGAGTAAAGTCAATGCAAAGTGCACCCCTACCCACTGTACCCAAATCCAAATGCCAGGGCCCATAATGTATAGAGAGGAGGCAAGCCATTGGTTCTCTCCATGAACCCCAGTGATAGAGGATTCTGTCACACTATGTACACAGAGCTCCCTTCCCTTTATATGTACACAGAGCTCCCTTCCCTTTATATGTACACAGAGCTCCCTTCCCTTTATATGTACACAGAGCTCCCTTCCCTTTATATGTACACAGAGCTCCCTTCCCTTTATATGTACACAGAGCTCCCTTCCCTTTATATGTACACAGAGCTCCCTTCCCTTTATATGTACACAGAGCTCCCTTCCCTTTATATGTACACAGAGCTCCCTTCCCTTTATATGTACACAGAGCTCCCTTCCCTTTATATGTACACAGAGCTCCCTTCCTTTTATATGTACACAGAGCTGCCTCCCTTTATATGTACACAGAGCTCCCTTCCTTTTATATGTACACAGAGCTGCCTCCCTTTATATGTACACAGAGCTCCCTTCCTTTTATATGTACACAGAGCTGCCTCCCTTTATATGTACACAGAGCTCCCTTCCCTTTATATGTACACAGAGCTCCCTTCCCTTTATATGTACACAGAGCTCCCTTCCCTTTATATGTACACAGAGCTCCCTTCCCTTTATATGTACACAGAGCTCCCTCCCTTTATATGTACACAGAGCTCACTCCCTTTATATGTACACAGAGCTCCCTCCCTTTATATGTACACAGAGCTGCCTCCCTTTATATGTACACAGAGCTCCCTCCCTTTATATGTACACAGAGCTCCCTTCCCTTTATATGTACACAGAGCTCCCTTCCTTTTATATGTACACAGAGCTCCCTCCCTTTATATGTACACAGAGCTGCCTCCCTTTATATGTACACAGAGCTCCCTTCCTTTTATATGTACACAGAGCTGCCTTCCTTTTATATGTACACAGAGCTCCCTCCCTTTATATGTACACAGAGCTTTCCCTTGCTATGCAATGTACACAGAGCTCCCTCCCTTTATATGTACACAGAGCTCCCTCCCTTTATATGTACACAGAGCTCCCTTCCTTTTATATGTACACAGAGCTCCCTCCCTTTATATGTACACAGAGCTCCCTCCCTTTATATGTACACAGAGCTCCCTCCCTTTATATGTACACAGAGCTCCCTTCCTTTTATATGTACACAGAGCTCCCTTCCTTTTATATGTACACAGAGCTCCCTCCCTTTATATGTATACAGAGCTCCCTTCCCTTTATATGTACACAGAGCTCCCTTCCTTTTATATGTACACAGAGCTCCCTCCCTTTATATGTACACAGAGCTCCCTTCCTTTATATGTACACAGAGCTCCCTTCCCTTTATATGTACACAGAGCTTTCCCTTGCTATGCAATGTACACAGACAATCCATTCATCTGTTATATTTCTGCCTCTCTAACCCTTTTCTATTTCCAGACTGATAGTTACTCTACCAACAAGGAGATGTCACCTTTGCTGAGCAGACTCTTCCCTCTGGGAGATAATCTAATGTCTAGCATACCAGCAGATCCACAGCCCAGCTTAATGCCAACCATCCAAGCGCCCAGCATGGCGAGTAGTAATCCCACTGTCGCTAACATGGGAAACATGGACAGCACAGCCACAGTCAGTCCCACGGGGGGAAACACTGCTGTCACCACCCTTGGCAAGGTGCCCACCACGGAGGTAAAGAGCAGCTACTCCTCCCCAATGGGTAACTTCCTGCAGATGTTTAACAAGAGTGCCTGTGAATCACAAGGTATCCCCTACAATCCCTTAGCAGCCTTTCCCGAGTCTAAAGCAGCGGCCCAGCAGAAAGCTGAACTGCAGAAGAGCATGGCCTTAACCAATGAGCCAGCCAAGGGCCCCGATGGTGCACCTGCTCCAAACAAAGGGGAGAGCTCCAGCAAACCCCCGCCCAAGAAATTCCGAAGCCGCCTAGAGATAGAAGCCGAGGAAATATTCTTATATGGTGATGAGGGGTCCAAGAAAGGCACTGACAAGCCAGTGAAAAGGCCTTCCGCTCTCACGACTCGAGCCCCCTCTGCGCCAGTCTCTTCTCCCTCTGCGCCAGTCTCTTCTCCCTCTGCGCCAGTCTCTTCTCCCTCTGCGCCAGTCTCTTCTCCCACTGCGCCAGTCTCCGCTCGCACTGCGCCAGTCTCTGCTCCAGTCACTGCTCCCTCTGTGCCAGTCACTGCTCCCTCTGCGCCAGTCACTGCTCCCTCTACACAGAGTCCCACTCCGAATCCTGTGTATTCGGCTGCAAACAGCTCCTCAGTCAATAAACAAGAGTTTGAAAAGATCCACGACCTCTTAAAAACAATAGGTCTGGATATTGGCGTGGCTGAAATTGGCAAGTTAGCCGTAAGGACTCAGGAGCGCCTGCATGGAAAGAAAATGGCTCCTCCTGCAACCAGACAGACTCCCGAGCGCAAGCCGGATGTCCAAAATGAACCGACTCCCACAGATCCCAAATCCCAGAAATCTGAACCACCAGCAGCCGAAGAGAAGAAGGTGTCGGAGCTCCCTGCAAAGCCACAGCCAGTTGGTGAGCCAATACCAACCATTAAAGATCTGACTCCTCCTGCTGCGCTTATCCAAAAGATTCCTACTCTTACACAGGCAACGCCGTCACCTATAAGTCCTTCACAAATACCCGTTTACCCTCCATACCCTTCCACACCCCCCATGGTGCCAGCATATAGTTTGCCACCGTCCACTTTTAATCCTTATGCACCCTATCTCACTTACCCATCTGCCACCTGGTCAATGTATCCACCGGCACACCAGCCTCCTCCCCCCACTCACATGACCCCATCGGCACATGCTACGGTGGCTGTGCCCACCGTTAACACGGGCATCACTCCCGCCAACCTGCGTGTCATCCAAACTACGCACTCCCCTGAAAAAAGCGAGCCAAATAAAACAGGCCCTGTGCCGCCCACCACGGGGGTCGCACAGCCCGCCAAAAAAGACTCTCTGCTGCCCAGCATGGCGGCTGCCAAGACCGACATGGAGACTGAGGAACAGGAAAGCCGTAATAACGAGAATGAGAAAAATAAGGTAAGATAATTGGAGCAGTTTGACGGTGGTGGGAGTTGGTTAGTCAGCCTTGCATAAAAGTGGGAGTAAATTCAAAAAATATTTCCCTCGAAATAAACGGCTGGATTAAAATGAACAAACTCCCTTCTCCAGATACTAGAAGTAATAGTCTTTATTTGGACACTAGCCATTTATTTAACCTTTGGTGCTTTAGACGAAGGATGGTGTCCCTCTCTCAAAAGTAAACCGACATGTATCATTACAGTCAGCAGGCTGGCCTCACGTACAGACCACCTGCTCATCTGATCAGGGTCCGGATGGTTTGAAGATCAGTGAGACCATCAATGACCTGGCTTCCTGCTTCGCAGGGAAACATGGCAGGTGCCGCTAAGAGAATAAACTGACATTCCAGTTAATCGTCCTACTAGGGGCACTCCAAAAAAACTGTTTTGAAATGTTTATACCCTTCGTGACGATGGCTGTTTTAACATTTCTGCGGTGTTTGTGTTTAGCTGTAATTTTCCTTGTTCTCATTGAATGTACCCACACACATTATATACCATAAAAAGGTCTTTCTTTAGATACCGTTATTTTCAGCCTATCATATAATTTGCTATAAAAAAAAATCATAAAATATAGTGAAATAATTTTAAAAACTTTTCCTAACATTGACCTGAAAAATCTTTTACAGTTACCAATTGTAAAAAATATCCCTGTCTAAATAGTTGAGAAATATAGCCCGTTTGCAGGTTTTTGTTGTTGTTTTTTGCAAGTTGTAGGGCAATAACCTAAAGTAGCATTTTTTTTGGGTTTCCTAACCATTTTCCTCTTACATTTACCCCCAAACCTAATCATCACCCTAACTCATCTGTAATTTAATGTATATTAACTTTGTCTTTTTTTTATTTTTATTATTCAGTGCAATGTTGCTGACTGCCTCTAGGGTACAGTCAAGCAACAGAGCGAACAAAGTGATTTCCGATCTCTATCTTTGCTCCATCTGGCTACAGGTCAGCTCCATATTGGAGGGGTCTGGTCTTGTCTGCTAGTGCAGAAAGAGAGACTTTCCTTTTTACATGCAGAGGGGTCCTAGTTAAACTTAAACATTGCTTATACTGTGAATGTGGAGAATAAAAAAAAGATTAGTTCATTTGCATATGAAGCCATATGTGATGTCAGAAGCATGAGACTCCACATACACATTTAAATGTGTCAAAGTATAAGCAGTGTTTGGGTGACAGTCACAGTATAAGCAGTGTTTGGGTGACAGTCACAGTATAAGCAGTGTTTGGGTGACAGTCACAGTATAAGCAGTGTTTGGGTGACAGTCACAGTATAAGCAGTGTTTGGGTGACAGTCACAGTATAAGCAGTGTTTGGGTGACAGTCACAGTATAAGCAGTGTTTGGGTGACAGTCACAGTATAAGCAGTGTTTGGGTGATAAAGTGACAGTATAAGCAGTGTTTGGGTGATACAGTGACAGTATAAGCAGTGTTTGGGTGATACAGTGACAGTATAAGCAGTGTTTAGGTGATAGTCACAGTATAAGCAGTGTTTAGATGATACAGTCCCAGTATAAGCAGTGTTTGGGTGATACAGTCACAGTATAAGCAGTGTTTGGGTGATACAGTCACAGTATAAGCAGTGTTTGGGTGATAGTCACAGTATAAGCAGTGTTTAGGTGATACAGTCACAGTATAAGCAGTGTTTAGGTGATACAGTCACAGTATAAGCAGTGTTTAGGTGATACAGTCACAGTATAAGCAGTGTTTGGGTGATACAGTCACAGTATAAGCAGTGTTTGGGTGATACAGTCACAGTATAAGCAGTGTTTGGGTGATACAGTCACAGTCTGAGCAGTGTTTGGGTGATACAGTCACAGTATAAGCAGTGTTTGGGTGATAGTCACAGTATAAGCAGTGTTTGGGTGATACAGTCCAGTATAAGCAGTGTTTGGCTGATACAGTCACAGTATAAGCAGTGTTTGTGTGATACCGTCACAGAATAAGCAGTGTTTGGGTGATACCGTCACAGTATAAGCAGTGTTTAGGTGATACATTCACAGTATAAGCAGTGTTTAGGTGATACAGTCACAGTATAAGCCGTGTTTAGGTGATACAGTCACAGTATAAGCTGTGTTTAGGTGATACAGTCACAGTATAAGCTGTGTTTAGGTGATACAGTCACAGTATAAGCTGTGTTTAGGTGATACAGTCACAGTAAGAGCAGTGTTTAGGTGACAGTCACAGTACGAGCAGTGTTTAGGTGATACAGTCACAGTATGAGCAGTGTTTGGGTGATACAGTCACAGTATGAGCAGTGTTTTGGTGGTACAGTCCCAGTATAAGCAGTGTTTGGGTGATACAGGCACAGTATAAGCAGGGTTTAAGTGATACAGGCACAGTATAAGCAGTGTTTAGGTGATACAGTCACAGTATAAGCAGTGTTTAGGTGATACAGTCACAGTATTAGCAGTGTTTGGGTGATACAGTCCCAGTATAAGCAGTGTTTGGGTGATACAGTCCCAGTATAAGCAGTGTTTGGGTGATACAGTCACAGTATAAGCAGTGTTTGGGTGATACAGTCACAGTATAAGCAGTGTTTGGGTGATACAGTCACAGTATAAGCAGTGTTTAGGTGATACAGTCACAGTATAGGCAGTGTTTAGGTGATACAGTCACAGTATAAGCAGTGTTTGGGTGATACAGTCACAGTATAAGCAGTGTTTATTTGGGTGATACAGTCACAGTATAAGCAGTGTTTGTTTGGCTGATACAGTCACAGTATAAGCAGTGTTTGGCTGATACAGTCACAGTATAAGCAGTGTTTGGCTGATACAGTCACAGTATAAGCAGTGTTTGGCTGACACAGTCACAGTATAAGCAGTGTTTAGGTGATACAGTCACAGTATAAGCAGTGTTTGGGTGATACAGTCACAGTATGAGCAGTGTTTGGGTGATACAGTCACAGTATAAGCAGTGTTTGGGTGATACAGTCACAGTATAAGCAGTGTTTAGGTGATACAGTCACAGTATAAGCAGTGTTTAGGTGATACAGTCACAGTATAAGCAGTGTTTAGGTGATACAGTCACAGTATAAGCAGTGTTTAGGTGATACAGTCACAGTATAAGCAGTGTTTAGGTGATACAGTCACAGTATAAGCAGTGTTTAGGTTACACAGTCACAGTATAAGCAGTGTTTGGGTGACAGTCCCAGTATAAGCAGTGTTTGGGTGACAGTCCCAGTATAAGCAGTGTTTGGGTGATACAGTCACAGTATAAGCAGTGTTTAGGTGATACAGTCACAGTATAAGCAGTGTTTAGGTGATACAGTCACAGTATAAGCAGTGTTTAGGTGATACAGTCACAGTATAAGCAGTGTTTGGGTGACAGTCCCAGTATAAGCAGTGTTTGGGTGATACAGTCACAGTATAAGCAGTGTTTGGGTGATACAGTCACAGTATAAGCAGTGTTTGGGTGATACAGTCACAGTATAAGCAGTGTTTAGGTGATACAGTCACAGTATAAGCAGTGTTTAGGTGATACAGTAACAGTATAAGCAGTGTTTGGGTGATACAGTCAGTATAAGCAGTGTTTAGTTGATACAGTCACAGTATAAGCAGTGTTTAGGTGCCAGTCCCTTAAAGGGACACTAAACATTATTTTTCACTTGTGCTTCTAATATATATATATATATGTTATTTGTCCCTAGTATGAGGATGAGCTGGCGTGTACATGTGATAGTACGTCTGATAGTACACAGCAGTTTTTCCTCTGACCGCCAGCTGACATGTTTCCATAGGAAGCAGGCAGCCGTCTGGTCGGCGACCGGCTCTTCTATCGCAGAGAGAGACCCTAGTTTTTGCATGGGATCAGCTGGGGGGAGTGGTCCCCCCTGCAGATACCATACAAAAACAAGGGTCTCTCTCTGCGATAGCAGCAAGAGACCCTCGCATTCGGCAATTAGAGCAGGGCGACAACCAGGAACTGCTGTGTCTCGCAAATGAGATGCAGCAGATATTAATCCCGCGTGTATCAAGACACGCATCAGGTTTACTTACAGGTCCCTGGACATGGTTTGCTTAACCCTTGCTTCCTTCAAGGTTTAATGTTCATTAGTGACATGACCTTTTGACCTCGTCTTCCCCTTGGTGACATAGGCTGTTTTGACATTTCTAGGGTGTTTGTGTTTAGCTGTAATGTTTTTCTTTCTCACATGCTGTACCCACACAAACTATACATTGTTTTTATCGCCGTAAGAAGGGCTTTTGTTAGATACCATTATATTCATTATATCTTATAATTTACCACAAAAAAAATCAGAAAAAATGATGAAAAAAAAATCACTTTTTCTTACTTTGACCTAAAAAATAATTTACATATGTTCACCCCCTGATAGAGCTATACAGAGCAAAGATTCTAAACAACATGTTCTCCCCTGATAGAGCTATAATGAGCATAGATTCTAAACAACATGCCCTCCCCTGATAGAGCTATACAGAGCAAAGATTCTAAACAACATGTCCTCCCCTGATAGAGCTATAACGAGCATAGATTCTAAACAACATGCCCTCCCCTGATAGAGCTATACAGAGCAAAGATTCTAAACAACATGTCCTCCCCTGATAGAGCTATACAGAGCAAAGATTCTAAATAACATGTCCTCCCCCTGATAGAGCTATACAGAGCAAAGATTCTAAACAACCTCACCTCCCCTGATAGATCTATACAGAGCAAAGATTTTAAACAACATGTTCTCCCCTGATAGAGCTATACAGAGCAAAGATTCTAAACAACATGCCCTCCCCTGATAGACCTATACAGAGCAAAGATTCTAAACAACATGTCCTGCCCATGATAGAGCTATACAGAGCAAATATTCTAAACAACCTGATCTCCCCTGATAGAGCTATACAGAGCAAAGATTCTAAACATGTCCTCACCTGATAGAGCTATACAGAGCAAAGATTCTAAACAACATGTCCTCCCCTGATAGTTATACAGAGCAAAGATTCTAAACAACATGTCTGCCCCCTGATAGAGCTATACAGAGCAAAGATTCTAAACAACATGTCCGCCCCCTGATAGAGCTATACATAGCAAAGATTCTAAACAACATGTTCGCCCCTGATAGGCTATACAGAGCAAAGATTCTAAACAACATGTCCTCCCCCTGATAGAGCTATACAGAGCAAAGATTCTAAACAACCTCACCTCCCCTGATAGATCTATACAGAGCAAAGATTTTAAACAACATGTTCTCCCCTGATAGAGCTATACAGAGCAAAGATTCTAAACAACATGCCCTCCCCTGATAGACCTATACAGAGCAAAGATTCTAAACAACATGTCCTGCCCATGATAGAGCTATACAGAGCAAATATTCTAAACAACCTGATCTCCCCTGATAGAGCTATACAGAGCAAAGATTCTAAACATGTCCTCACCTGATAGAGCTATACAGAGCAAAGATTCTAAACAACATGTCCTCCCCTGATAGTTATACAGAGCAAAGATTCTAAACAACATGTCTGCCCCCTGATAGAGCTATACAGAGCAAAGATTCTAAACAACATGTCCGCCCCCTGATAGAGCTATACATAGCAAAGATTCTAAACAACATGTTCGCCCCTGATAGGCTATACAGAGCAAAGATTCTAAACAACATGTCCTCCCCCTGATAGAGCTATACAGAGCAAATATTCTAAACAACCTGATCTCCCCTGATAGTTATACAGAGCAAAGATTCTAAACATGTCCTCACCTGATAGAGCTATACAGAGCAAAGATTCTAAACAACATGTCCTCCCCTGATAGTTATACAGAGCAAAGATTCTAAACAACATGTCTGCCCCCTGATAGAGCTATACAGAGCAAAGATTCTAAACAACATGTCCGCCCCCTGATAGAGCTATACAGAGCAAAGATTCTAAACAACATGTTCGCCCCTGATAGGTTATACAGAGCAAAGATTCTAAACAACATATCCACCCCCTGATAGAGCTATACAGAGCAAAGATTCTAAACAACATGTCCGCCCCCTGATAGAGCTATACAGAGCAAATATTCTAAACAACATGTCCTGCCCTGATAGATCTATACAGAGCAAAGATTCTAAACAACATGTCCACCACTGATAGAGCTATACAGAGCAAAGATTCTAAACAACATGTCCTCCCCTGATAGTTATAGAGAGCAAAGCGGAATCGTATTTTTTTTTTTTAATATTCTTTCGTTATAGCAGTTCCATTTAACATGCCTGCAGTTCATCCAATCTGTCTGTTAAACTTTGACACGCCATGTTACTCCTGTTTTAGTTTCAATGTAAAAATATCACTTTATTCTGTCTCAGGAGGAAACATTATATTTCAGTCAGAAATTTTGCAATCACTAGGAGACTCCTGGGGATCTTTGCTCGTGGGTGGTGCTGCTGGGGGCAGACACGCCCTTGAAGTTCTGCCAAGACTGAGGCTTGTTCAGTTAGTCCGTAGTCTGTCAGACCAATAAGGGAGACCAGTGGAGGAAGCTAGTGCTTGATTTCTCCTCTTGATCCGTCATATCTTTTAAACAAACGAGAAATAGAAAACAGCGCCAAGTTATTATTCGTTCTCTAATGCTGACATTACGTCCTGTTTAAAACCTCAGCATAGACGTGTCAGTTCCTCCAACTAGTCATTCGTGATGGCCTGGATTAAAGCACGCTGTCACTGTGAAATCTATACATTGTGTCAGAGGGACGTGTCTGTGGTGACATCACCTTGTGATATGCAAATGTCGCATTCCCCACGGAAAAGCATAGCACATGTGCAAATCAAGCCACTAAGTGATGTCATAAGAAGGCGACACATTTTCCATGTAAGTTCTGCTAAATCCATGATATATAAAATGATACGCGATATAATTTTATTCCCCACATTCACTGTGTACTGGAGGTTTAGCTGGCAGAGGTGAATTAGGAACAATGTGTAGTGAAAGAGCAGCACTAGAGAGAAGGTGCCAATGTGTACCTTACAGTAATGGTGACACCAGAGAGGTGGGGAACTGAATGAAATACTTGGTGTATGGGAAGGGACCGGTCCATAGGGAATCAACACTGGCACTAGGACACGTTTCACCTTTTCATGGTGCAGGGAATAATGGATTGATCCTGCCGGCCGGGAGAGTCGGGCGGATCAGGATCAACAATTATTCTTTATTTACCTGATCACTGAAAAAATCAAAGCCAGTGATCACATGCGACAGATGACAATGAGATCCTTCCTGTCTCTCTTACTAGCTCACTTTTACTTTGTGTCCGAGAGATTGATACTGTGTCCCACATCCTCTATTACCCCCACTCCTGCGCATCCTCTATTACCCCCACTCCTGATTACCCCCACTCCTGCACATCCACTATTACCCTCACTCCTGATTACCCCCACTCCTGCGCATCCTCTATTACCCCCACTCCTGCGCATCCTCTATTACCCCCACTCCTGCGCATCCTCTATTACCCCCACTCCTGATTACCCCCACTCCTACGCATCCACTATTACCCCCACTCCTGATTACACCCACTCCTGCGCATCCTCTATTACCCCCACTCCTGTGCATCCTTAATTACCCCCACTCCTGCGCATCCTATATAACCCCCACTCCTGCGCATCCTCTATTACCCCCACTCCTGCGCGTCCTCTATTACCCCCACTCCTGTGCATCCTTTATTACCCCCTCTCCTGTGCATCCTTTATTACCCCCACTCCTGTGTATCCTTTATTACCCCCACTCCTGCGCATCCTCTATTACCCCCACTCCTGCGCATCCTCTATTACCCCCACTCCTGTGCATCTTTATTACCCCCACTCCTGCGCATCCTCTATTACCCCCACTCCTGCGCATCCTCTATTACCCCCACTCCTGCGCATCCTCTATTACCCCCACTCCTGTGCATACTTTATTACCCCCACTCTTGTGCATCCTTTATTACCCCCACTCCTGTGCATCCTTTATTACCCCCACTCCTGTGCATCCTTTATAACCCCCACTCCTGCGCATCCTTTATTACCCCCACTCCTGCGCATCCTTTATTACCCCCACTCCTGCGCATCCTTTATTACCCCCACTCCTGCGCATCCTTTATTACCCCAACTCCTGCGCATCCTTTATTACCCCCACTCCTGCGCATCCTTAATTACCCCCACTCCTGCGCATCCTTAATTACCCCCACTCCTGCGCATCCTTAATTACCCCCACTCCTGCGCATCCTCTATTACCCCCACTCCTGCGCATCCTCTATTACCCCCACTCCTGCGCATCCTTTATTACCCCCACTCCTGCGCATCCTTTATTACCCTCCCTCCTGTGCATCCTTTATTACCCTCCCTCCTGCGCATCCTCTATTACCCCCACTCCTGCGCATCCTCTATTACCCCCACTCCTGCGCATCCTTTATTACCCCCACTCCTGCGCATCCTTTATTACCCTCCCTCCTGTGCATCCTTTATTACCCTCCCTCCTGCGCATCCTTTATTACCCTCCCTCCTCTGCATCCTTTATTACCCTCCCTCCTGTGCATCCTTTATTACCCTCCCTCCTGCGCATCCTCTATTACCCCCACTCCTGCGCATCCTTTATTACCCCCACTCCTGCGCATCCTTTATTACCCTCCCTCCTGTGCATCCTTTATTACCCCCACTGCTGTGTATCCTTTATTACCCCCACTCCTGCGCATCCTTTATTACCCCCACTCCTGCGCATCCTTTATTACCCCCACTCCTGCGCATCCTTTATTACCCCCACTCCTGCGCATCCTTTATTACCCCCACTCCTGCGCATCCTTTATTACCCCCACTCCTGCGCATCCTTTATTACCCCCACTGCTGAGCTTACTTTATTACCCCCACTGCTGAGCTTACTTTATTGGGAGGTAACCTTATAATGGAACAGATACAGTGTACATCATTCAGATGGTTGGAGAGTCACTATTATTATTTTAGGATTTTATATATATATATTTTTGCATTGTAAGGGAACCGTCTGGTTTATATAGCAGTGGAGCTATTGATGGGTTACCTGGATGTGCCTGCTTGGCAATCTCTATCCCTGTTTAACCGTATAGACCTTTCTAGCTGACAAGGTTACTGTTTGGGGGATGTCAGATATCTGATCTGTAAGCAAGACACTTCCATCTATTGAAGGTTATGGACGAGCTGACCACCATCAACCGGGAACTGAAAACCAAGAGTCACAACCTCAGCCAACTCAGCAAAAACCTGGATAAAATACGTGTACAGCAAGGTGAGTCCTCCTGCCCCACGTCCGGCCACGTGGAAGCTCCTTTTACCTCGACTGTTTCTTCTCATTCCCTTAGGAATCCTCCTGCGAAAGAAAAGACGGGAAAAAGACGGCCACAAAGACCCCGTTCTAGATGAGCTGAACCGTGTCCTGGAAAGAACGCAAGAAAAACTCAGCGTCTTGCGCAAGGAGATGAAGAAGGAAATGCAGAAGCGGCAGGAGCTGGTCGTGGTGGCAGAGTTGCTGGGTGCCAGCAAGGCAGAGCTACAGGACAGGGAATTGCCAAAATCCTCTTCCAAGAAGAGAAGCGTTAGCCCCTCCAAGCGCTCAGTGTCCCCTCGGGTAAGGAAGCTGTGTCTAGGGTGCTGGTCAGGCTTTTCTCTACTGTATGGATATCTAATTGTCCCCGTTACCTGAGGGAAGCATCCTGAAGTGTATCATGGTTTATCATGGGAAGAGTGAAGTCTCATGGTAACACCTTGTGTGCTTTCTTGTTTTTGATTCAGGAGTCCGGCAGCCACTCGAGAATGACAGATGACTCTAAAGCCGACTCGAAGCCCAGAAGCGGTAAGGGGGACTCTATATCCAGCTGTGAGGCTGCTGTCAATAACAAGTCCACAAGCGATAGGCACTCTTCAGAGCCAAGAACCACCCCTCCCAAATCAGTCTCCGACTTGAAGAATTCAGCAGACTCCAGATCCCCAAACACAGATGGCCACTCAAGACTTACAGAAAAGTCAAGATGTAAGAGCCCAGCCGAGCAGGTTTCTAAGACCAGCGATGCTGCTCCTCTCTCCTTCGACCTGTCTCAGTTGTTTGAGTATTACGACGAAGGCTACCACTGGTGTGAGAGCTGTAACGAGGTCTTCACCACCGTCCTGGATTTCCTTGTGCACATGCACAGCAAAAAACACACCCAGGTATGGCCCTAGTAAAACCGAGCAGAAACAAGGAAAGGGTTAACCTAATGTGCGGGCAGGTTTTCTTATGCTTTGCATCTGCAGAATGCTGTATATAGTGGTGGTTCTACTGTACACACGCATGTGATCTAACAAGCATTTCCTTAATGTCTACCAGAACATTGACCAGTCAAAGCGTCCTTGGGCTAAAAAGGCTGAAGGTGAAACCAAGCTCCAAGGGAAGCAGACACTGGCAGTCCCCATGAAAGGTGAGTGGGAGCTTGGCGATCCAGGGTCAGACGGTTACGTTTGCAGCCATGCTTTCTCTCAAGCTGCCATTCCCTTTCCACCTTCCAGGTATGGAATTGCTTCTTCCCACCAGCGGTTTCTACTGCCAGCTTTGCGAGGAGGTGTTTCCGGACCAGACCTGCGCAGAGCGACACTTGAGGACTTTTTCTCACAATGACATGTACAAGGTTTGTCTAGATATGGTCGAATGGGCCCTCCTACACCGTCCGTAGGCCGGAGCCTGTGTATATTAACAGACTAACACCAGTCCAGTAGCGTGTAACTATATCATTTAAGAATGTGGCCTGGTTAGGTCTTTGCATTCAAGGAAAAGCTCAGCATTGGCGAGTTATGTCTGTCAGTCTGTTCCCCTCGCGATAGAGCAATGAAAGATTATTATAGAGGTAGAGCCCTTGCAAATCCAGTGTTTTGCTGTCATGCTTCACGGATACTAACAGATACTGCCTTTTCTTCCACAGAAACACATTGATAACAACCCAAACTATGAGAAGACGAGACAGAACAAGCAGAAGGCCAGCGATGCGGCTGCCAGTGCCATCCAGCAAAAGCTACAGCACGAACTAAAACGCAAACTCAATGACTCGTTGAATGAGGACACAGTGGAAAGCCGATCCAAGCGAACCAAGAAGGAAGAGGAGGATAATGCCAAGGGGAAAGCTTTGAGCGTGTCTGGGCAGTCAGCTAAGCCAGAGTCCCGGCAACATCCCAAACAGGAGATCCAAGAGCCTGTTAAACCACCACCATTTGGAAAGTTCAACTGGAGGACAACTGAGAGCAGAACAGCCACAAGCTCCTCTAAGGAGGACATTCCCCATGACCGGGATAAAGAGGAGGATGGGAAGGTGCAAGGAGCTAAGCCCAGAGGTATCGAAATCAAACTCATGTGTAAAAGTGGCAGCAGCTCTCATGGGACATCCAGGAGTAGTACGTCGTCATCAAGGACATCCCCCTCTTCAAACACAAAGGTTCGACCCAATCTGCCTATCCCGGTCAGCGTCCTTAAAAAGGCTCTGGCAGTGCCACAAAGCAAGCCAGCTCCTCTTAATACGTTCCTATCGATCCAGTCGTCCAACAAGGCATCTTCAAAACCTCTTCCAATCGTGAAGTCCAGAACTGGTGGCATTTTACCTCAAGATGGGTCTTTGAAAGCCTCTGGAGATCAAGAGGTTGTTGCGAAAGAAACAAAAGAAAGTCCCAAGAAGCAAGAGGCAGCAAAGTCTCACACTGCTTCAGAATTCTCAACCAGAAAAGCAGACGAGACCACTTCTACTTCCAAGTCTGATCTCCAAAAGATGCCACCTCCGCAAAGTGCAGGCCAGCGCTGCAGAAACATGTTTGACATGTTTCACACTAATGACTTGACCTCTGAGAAGAAGCGCAGTCCCAATCTGAACCCAGGCAGCTATAAGGTGGCTGAACAGAAGAAATCTGAAACTTCCAATGACAAGTCTCCGATAATAACTGCCCAGAAAACAAATCCAGCTTACAAGGCCCAAAGCCTTCCAGTAACCACTATTGTTTCACCTAGCGCTAGTAACCAGTCACAGAGCGAGGCTAACATGGCTATGTCTTCTGGTCAGGAATCCCAAGCTAGTGCAAAGAAGAACACCACCACCATTTCATCCCCTACCAGCAAACCAGTCCAGAGGTCTGTTGACGTGCCAGCAGGTGTTGCCAAGACTTCCTGTGTGCCTGTCAAAGAAGTCAAGGGAGTAACTGTGCAGAGCAGTGTGGCAGCAACCAAAACACAAGATCTAAAACAGAAAGTGCATAGTCTGAAAGCTACAGCAAGAGGCCACGCAAGCAGTAGTCAGCCATTTGAAAATAGCCCCTTCTCACGCACTGTAAAGTCTTCAGTGTCTGTGCCCACCGTCCCAGCGCCTGCACCTATTGCAAATCTGCGACCCGCCTACAGTGAGACCTCCAAGCTGAACCAGAAGTTTAAACGAGAACCCCTGTCTCTCCCCACCTCCCTGTTCGGTCACGTTCCGGATTTGGGAAGCAAAGATATTAAAATATCGTCTGTTGGGGCTCACTGTTTGATCAGTAGTAAGGCAAAGGAGGCCATTAAAAAGCTTCCCGTGGTACGCAGTCACGAAGGGGTCGGAACCGCCAAAAAGCAAACACCCCCGGGTCAAAAGAATGCCACGTCCAAACTGCAGGAAGAACTCGAGTCGTATTATAAATTAATCTCGTCAGAGGACGACCCTGAGGATTTAACAGCCTCTGAAGACCAAGACATGGAGGCTCCGGTGCAGACTCCCATCGTAACTGTCCCACTTCCTCAGAAAGTCCAAACCCCTGTTATCCTCCCAGCTTCATCAACTGAAGAGCTGGATGACTCGGACATGGCTTGTGTGGCTGGTGAAGAGGCCCCAGAGGCTCCAGACGTTCCTTTTAAAATAGGTTTGTCCCGCTCCCCCAATGTTTACTCCAAACAGCTGGGAATCAGGCCGCCGTTTTCACCCTCTGGCAGTAGGTCACCAAGGGCCCTTGTGGCTTCAACCATGTTTGGTAATAAGAGTCCACTGGAAGCTGGCAAAGATATTCCCAAAAAAGACCAGGGATCCTCAGAAACTTTCTCCACTGATTATTCCATGGAAGACTTGGCTGTGCTGACCACTTGTGATTCAGATTAAAGGATCACTGCCAGGAGTATGTTCTAATCCTTTCTAAAATGAAGCATGGTGCAATGAATTGGAAAATGGCCTTTTAGCAGGTGGAATGTCATAAAATGGAAAAGATAACAAACTTTACTAATTTCTTGTGTTTAGATCTCCTTACCCCTTTCATCCGTGCTAGATCTTGTCCTATGGCTTTCATCCTGCAGAGACTTTGAAACAGATGGCTTAGAGAGATGGACCTGGCTGACTCGTTGGTCCTGAGATGATCCGTAAGGCTTTCCTTAGCAGAAATGTAAAGAGGTCTAAACACTAGTGATTTTTAGTGAAACTCAATATTATAAAAGTTCTGGTTTTATGACATTTGATATCTGCTGCCCCCCACAAACCTCACAAAAATTCTGACCACTGTGCTTAAATTTCTGTAGGAATATCCTGGTAGTGCCCCTTTAAAGATAGCTGCCTCCCATGTTGTGTTAAAACTGGTCCGTGTAACGTGTTTCTAGTTTGCCCCTTGACCAGGTTGAGTAGAGGAAGACACAGACTGGTCCAGTTTGCTTCCAGTGAATCCCTTGACATATCCAGTGAATGAAGCGGTCTGGTGGAGATTCCTACCTCCCGAAAAATCCGAATAAGGATCCAGAGTCAGTGTGGTGACCCGTGACTTTGTACAGATTAAACAAGTGCTGGTGGTTCGGTTTAAAGGGCAGAGTAATGCCTCATAGTGTGTATATACAGGAACCGGACCACCCCTGAATGAGCACGTTCCATCGGCCTCCCAAGATATATAAACCTTAGTGTTTATCAATGTGGACATGTCTAGATCCCTGTTTGTAAATAACTGTGTTTCTAACAATGTGTAGACAGATTATTATCCTGTGCTGTTTGTTTTAATTCCATTTCAGATGGACATTGGTTGAAGCCCGATCCTGTTTCTTTCTCTCCCTCCTTTTAATTTCTGAGCTTCTTGTATCCGGGACGCAGTGTGACGGACCGCTTGGCCTGCCCGGCCGTTGAAGACGCGCCCAGTTACTGACAGCCCTGGGTGCAGTTACATGTAGCTTTTTGTTTTTAATGAATGTTTTTTCGGAGCCTCTGGTTTGGCTCTGAAGATGGTGCGATGGACTCTTTCGACCTCTGCAGGTCTCTTTGCCTCATCCTCTTGGCTTTATGAAGAGCCCCGTGTGTGAGAATCCGCTCAATGTGTTAATAAATTCAGCTTCCAATGCGTCTGTTTCTGGCTCCTCCTGCTTCTTTTGGCTCATGTGGTCGGCCATCCATGAAAATGTCCACAACCAAGTGAAATGATTCCTTGTATTTCAATCCAGTGTCAGGTCTTTGGATGGGGCAGTTCAGCTCTCATTGGACACACGGGGGGTCTGTTAAAACATCAATTCTGGGGTAAAGTTCTAAAAGTGATGTCATCAGCAGGAACATTCCATCGGTTTCCAGGGTGACTGCAGAACATTCCATTGGTTTCCAGAGGGACTGCAGAACATTCCATTGGTTTCCAGGGTGACTGCAGCACATTCCATTGGTTTCCAGGGGGACTGCAGCACATTCCATTGGTTTCCAGGGTGACTGCAGCACATTCCATTGGTTTCCAGGGTGACTGCAGAACATTCCATTGGTTTCCAGGGTGACTGCAGAACATTCCATTGGTTTCCAGGGTGGCTGCCCTACTTTTAGACCTTCGTCCCAGGATTGTCCTTTATATAGAAACCCTTTGTTTAGTTTGTGATTGCAGAGGGGGCTTCCTTGCCAATCCATGTCTGTGGTGCCCCCTTAAGGAACATATTGGCAGATCAGTGAGGCTGTACTTCCCCCACGACTGATATTCATCAATAAACCGTAATAATGCTGTATAAAATGATATATATATATATATATATATATATATATGTGTGTGTGTGAAACACCCATAAACAAGTGTGTATAGATGTAATGTATTCTAACTGTGATAACATCATTGCTAAATTGAGAACTCTTTAAATATACTGCAGTCTTACCGTTTATTGATTTAACTCATAATATTGGGGTTATGTGATTGCTCCATAATTAATGCCTACTTCTACCAAACTAATTTCCCACAGTGCACCAGCTGCGCCAAAATAACACGGTGATGTCATCACTATATTGGGTTCCAAAGCCCAGCAAGCTGCACGGCCGGAGGTTTATACATAACCCCCAATGTGTTGTACCCCCTTCGTATTACATAGTCTGACATCTTCTCATTGCTGGTGTATTATATTTCTTAGAGGTTGTGGTGGGTCTGCACTCGGACTTCATGGGGGGATACAGCTGCCTGTACCCACCTCTCATGTTTGTGGAAGGGAATGTTATTACTGTGAATGTAGAGAATGAAAACTGGTCTATACGTTGTGTTAGAAGAATTACAGCAAAATAAGAGAAATAGGTTTCGTGGGGTGGTGTGAGTGTGGGTGTGGTGTGTGTGTGTGAGTGTGGGTGTGTGAGTGTGGAGTGTGTGTGGTGTGTCTTCTGCTTATGACATCACCTTGTGGCTTGATATGTAACAACTCATTTTTAGTGGGAAGCCACATGATGTCATAAGTAGGACACCACAGACACATTAAAAACATCTAATTCTCTTGTTTTATACATTTGCTGGAATTCTGCTGACACAATGGAGATCATGTATATAAAGTATGGGAAGAGAGGTATAGAATGGATCATTTATTCTCTACATTGATAGTATGAGCAGTGCTCAGACCGTCCCTTTAATAGGCTTATCTACAAACCAACCCCCTGCCGGCATCCGTTCTACAGTACGATGATGTGGTCACGTCTGCGGGAAAGTTCTAAAGGTGATGTCATCGGCAGGTTACCATGGCGACTGGGCCACTTAGAACGTTACCCCAGAACAGACTTGGAAATGACCCCAAACGCTTGGTGACTATACTTTGCTGTGAATCTCTGGAAAGAGTCCACATTACATGACTGTCACCTAAACACATATACTGACTGTCACCTAAACACATATACTGACTGTCACCTAAACACATATACTGACTGTCACCTAAACACATATACTGACTGTCACCTAAACACATATCACCTAAACACATATACTGTCTGTCACCTAAACACATATACTGACTGTCACCTAAACACACATCACCTAAACACATATACTGACTGTCACCTAAACACATATACTGACTGTCACCTAAACACATCACCTAAACACATATACTGACTGTCACCTAAACACATATACTGACTGTCACCTAAACACATATACTGACTGTCACCTAAACACATATACTGACTGTCACCTAAACACATATCACCTAAACACATATACTGACTGTCACCTAAACACATATACTGACTGTCACCTAAACACATATACTGACTGTCAGCTAAACACATATACTGACTGTCACCTAAACATATATACTGACTGTCACCTAAACACATATACTGACTGTCACCTAAACACATATACTGACTGTCACCTAAACACATATACTGACTGTCACCTAAACACATATACTGTAGGGAATAAAAACGGTCAGTAGACTTGCACCAAGTGCAAACAATAAGAGAAATATATGTGGAGTCTCCGGTTTATGACATCACAGGGGGCTTGATATAAAAATGACACGTTTCACATAAGTGTTTTATTTGCATATCATGCCACCGGTGACATCATAAGAAGGAGACAGACACAGACATAGATAAAACGTCTATTTCTCCTAATGTTTGGTCCTTTTTATTCTCTGCATTCGTTGTATGAGCAATGTTTAGGTAACGTCAGACTGGAGCAATCTGCAGGATCATCTCATTGGTTCCCATGGCGATTGGACATCCTAACCTGGGAGGGAGTCATCCAAACACTGCTCTTGGTCAGCTTCGTATGTACAGGTAACCCTGCCTCTATTACAGTGTGGCCCCTTCTCTAGCTCCCTGTGTGTATCCCTATAGATTGTAAGCTTACTGGCAGGGCTCTCGCCCTCATATCTTCTTGAATTTGTACTTCCTCCTTTAAGGTCATGTCCCATGTGATATTAAATGATTTATTTTGAGCTCTAAATAAATGTAACTAAGGTTTTGTGCAACACTGACAACAAATCTGGTTTCATTTGTTCTATTTCCAGGAATTTATTCTGTTGGCTGGAGGCTGCCATTGTAGGTAATCATGTGACATGTGGGTGACGCCCACTCTGCTGATTTCTCTCTGGTAATGTTAAAGGGACTGTATCACCTAAACATTGCACATGCCATGAATGGAGAGGATACAAAATGTTAAATTGTGCGAAACGGCAGCAAATACCTAAATAAGGGGAAAGCGTTTAAATGTGGGGCGTCTCCAGCTTATGACATCACATGTGACTTGATATGCAAATGACACATTTCCCATTGAAAAGCAGTTCATTTGCATAACATGCCACAGGTGATGTCATAAGCGGGAGACTCCACAGACCCACTCATTTGCTGCAATACTGCTAATCCAATGTATAGATCATTTTCAGTCATTGTTTATTCTGTCCAGTGACAGTTTAATTCCTGCATAGACCTTACATTATTCAGATAATCGTATCTCTCCTTACCTGTATAACGGTCATTTATATACTGAGTGATGTCCAAGCGCCCCGATGTATTGTGTGCCGCTGATATAACATTACAATGGGAATTAATGTGTCTGTTCCACGTTGTGAGGTTGGCCAGCTCTTTATTCATTAAAGAGGGAACTGACAAGAGAATTTCAAACTTAAGGCCAAAGTAGCCACACGTTTTCCATCTCTGCAACTTTGGCCGTAAGTTTGAATTTCCCTTTGTAATGTCCTGCTGTTCGCTCTTCAATGAAAACGTCAGAAGGAAAAGCTAAAAGCCTTACTGTAATGTTACTCATGCATGTTAAAGTACAACATTTATACAAATGTATTTATGCATTAACATATATATATAAATATTAACATATATATATATATATCTATATATATATATATATATATATATAATCCCAAATATCAGGTTTGCAGCTGCTACTGATTCTCCCACTCAGCCTGGGAGGGAAAAAAGCAACATTTAACATAGTCATATCTGCTTTTTTGAAATTAGGTATAGCAAATAATATACACATAAGTATTATACACCTGGCCATTCCAGTAATAGAGACTTGTATGACATTGCATTGTAAATACATAGACATTAATGTATAGTATCCACTATTCTGGGAAGATTTTCCAGTGGATCTGGTATTTTTTCCCCATTCATCCAGTAGATCGTTGGTGAGGTCAGGTACTGACCTGACTGATGCTGGAGGAGATGTTTGAATATATTCAATGTACTGATGTTATTTGGAGGATGAAGATTGCAGTGGAGAGAAGCTGCCCACTGGAATTCTGACACTGTGCGATGGATCAGGATTCCTGTCCAGGTCTTGGATGAAGGTTCCCTCTCTGTGGAAAGAGACAGGGTGGTCCGTGTAGCCGGACCATATGCCAAACTGATTATATTCAATCCTTTAGGACCAATGCTGACAGTGTAAACATATCCGTTAATATGAATGTCTGTAAGTTATAACCGCGCCATCTGCAATAAATACAATCAATTCATCTGCTCTCCGTTCCTTTGCATATTAAAGCACATCTTATTCTGCGCTTTATTTGAAATGAATACTCTATATTGTCCTGTGTCTGGAGAAGACAAGGCGTTGGTTGTGTTGTTTGGTGAGGGGGGTCCACTGGGAATAACTAGGTGTAAGTTATGTGATGGGAGCCGCTCCACGTAGGTATTATACAGAGCCACACGCACCTTCTGCGCCCCATAGTAGGGATCTAATTACGCTTTGAGTATTTTGTCGCAGACTGTAGGGTCTAATCAATAAAGAGGATATTGCATTTCAAACTTAAGGCCAAAGTAGCCGAGGTGGAAAAGTTCTCTGGTGCGGCTACTTTGGGCTTAACAATAACAATCCTAATAAATCAATCATTACAGAGGTAAAAATACAGCACATCAGCCAAACTATTCAGCAATATGACTTGTGTCTCATGTTTGAAATTCCCTCTTCATATGATCTCAATATGATGATCGGCTCGGCAGTATAAGGGATGATCGGCTCGGCAGTATAAGGGATGATCGGCTCGGCAGTATAAGGGATGATCGGCTCGCAGTATAAGCGGTGATCGGCTCGGCAGTATAAGGGATGATCGGCTCGCAGTATAAGGGATGATCAGCTCGGCAGTATAAGCGATGATCGGCTCGGCAGTATAAGGGATGATCGGCTCGGCAGTATAAGGGATGATCGGCTCGGCAGTATAAGGGATGATCGGCTCGGCAGTATAAGGGATGATCGGCTCGCAGTATAAGGGATGATCGGCTCGGCAGTATAAGCGGTGATCGGCTCGGCAGTATAAGCGATGATCGGCTCGGCAGTATAAGCGATGATCGGCTCGGCAGTATAAGGGATGATCGGCTCGGCAGTATAAGGGATGATCGACTCGGCAGTATAAGGGATGATCGGCTCGCAGTATAAGGGATGATCGGCTCGCAGTATAAGGGATGATCGGCTCGGCAGTATAAGGGATGATCGGCTCGGCAGTATAAGGGATGATCGGCTCGGCAGTATAAGGGATGATCGGCTCGCAGTATAAGGGATGATCGGCTCGGCAGTATAAGGGATGATCGGCTCGGCAGTATAAGGGATGATCGGCTCGCAGTATAAGGAGTGATCGGCTCGGCAGTATAAGGGATGATCGGCTCGGCAGTATAAGGGATGATCGGCTCGCAGTGTAAGGGATGATCGGCTCGGCAGTATAAGGGATGATCGGCTCGGCAGTATAAGGGATGATCGGCTCGGCAGTATAAAGGGTGATCGGCTCGGCAGTATAAGGGATGATCGGCTCGCAGTATAAGGGATGATCAGCTCGGCAGTATAAGGGATGATCGGCTCGGCAGTATAAGCGGTGATCGGCTCGGCAGTATAAGCGGTGATCGGCTCGGCAGTATAAGGGATGATCGGCTCGGCAGTATAAGGGATGATCGGCTCGGCAGTATAAGGGATGATCGGCTCGGCAGTATAAGGGATGATCGGCTCGGCAGTATAAGCGATGATCGGCTCGGCAGTATAAGGGATGATCGGCTCGCAGTATAAGGGATGATCGGCTCGGCAGTATAAGGGATGATCGGCTCGCAGTATAAGGGATGATCGGCTCGGCAGTATAAGGGATGATCGGCTCGGCAGTATAAGGGATGATCGTCTCGCAGTATAAGGGATGATCGGCTCGGCAGTATAAGGGATGATCGGCTCGGCAGTATAAGCGATGATCGGCTCGGCAGTATAAGCGATGATCGGCTCGGCAGTATAAGCGGTGATCGGCTCGGCAGTATAAGGGATGATCGGCTCGGCAGTATAAGCGGTGATCGGCTCGGCAGTATAAGGGATGATCGGCTCGGCAGTATAAGGGATGATCGGCTCGGCAGTATAAGGGATGATCGGCTCGCAGTATAAGGGGTGATCGGCTCGGCAGTATAAGCGGTGATCGGCTCGGCAGTATAAGCGATGATCGGCTCGGCAGTATAAGCGATGATCGGCTCGGCAGTATAAGGGATGATCGGCTCGGCAGTATAAGCGATGATCGGCTCGGCAGTATAAGGGATGATCGGCTCGGCAGTATAAGGGATGATCGGCTCGGCAGTATAAGGGATGATCGGCTCGCAGTATAAGGGATGATCGGCTCGCAGTATAAGGGATGATCGGCTCGGCAGTATAAGGGATGATCGGCTCGGCAGTATAAGGGATGATCGGCTCGGCAGTATAAGGGATGATCGGCTCGCAGTATAAGGGATGATCGGCTCGGCAGTATAAGGGATGATCGGCTCGGCAGTATAAGGGATGATCGGCTCGCAGTATAAGGGGTGATCGGCTCGGCAGTATAAGCGGTGATCGGCTCGGCAGTATAAGGGATGATCGGCTCGGCAGTATAAGCGGTGATCGGCTCGGCAGTATAAGGGATGATCGGCTCGGCAGTATAAGGGATGATCGGCTCGGCAGTATAAGGGATGATCGGCTCGGCAGTATAAGGGATGATCGGCTCGGCAGTATAAGGGATGATCGGCTCGGCAGTATAAGGGATGATCGGCTCGGCAGTATAAGGGATGATCGGCTCGGCAGTATAAGCGGTGATCGGCTCGGCAGTATAAGGGATGATCGGCTCGCAGTATAAGGGATGATCGGCTCGCAGTATAAGCGGTGATCGGCTCGGCAGTATAAGGGATGATCGGCTCGGCAGTATAAGGGGTGATCGGCTCGGCAGTATAAGCGGTGATCGGCTCGGCAGTATAAGGGATGATCGGCTCGGCAGTATAAGGGATGATCGGCTCGGCAGTATAAGGGATGCTCGGCAGTATAAGGGATGATCGGCTCGCAGTATAAGGGATGATCGGCTCGCAGTATAAGGGATGATCGGTGAAAGGATTAATTTGGATCTGTGAGGGTTAAAAGCCGACAGTGTGTCAAAGAAGCTGATGTCTGCAGCACCTTCTGGAAGGCCAGATCACGCCAGTAGCATAATTGTTATTAGAATGGTCTTATCTTACTATTCCAAGGCTAGAACAGAGGTTTCTGGAACATCAACAAGTTGTCTGAAAGTTCTGTAATTTTCCTATAAGAACGACTTTTGTAACACTATTTTACATATTACGTTTTAAGTGCATTTTCTTATAAAACACGCCTTTCTACATATTAGAATATTAGAATAACCAATTATATCGTAGTAACTAATGTTTTTATCTTCGTATATAAACGCTTGTTTAAACAATTAAAATCAGAGTTGTTTCACAGTTGCATTGGTGTCGGTCTCAGTTATTCACTGTGAGATAGCTCTCCTGGATCCAGTATTTACAAGTCAAACCAAGACGGTCGCATTAAGGGAACAGAGGAAATTTCCTTACAATCGGCTCGGCAGTATAAGCGGTGATCGGCTCGGCAGTATAAGGGATGATCGGCTCGGCAGTATAAGGGATGATCGGCTCGGCAGTATAAGCGGTGATCGGCTCGGCAGTATAAGGGATGATCGGCTCGGCAGTATAAGGGATGATCGGCTCGGCAGTATAAGGGATGATCGGCTCGGCAGTATAAGGGATGATCGGCTCGGCAGTATAAGCGGTGATCGGCTCGGCAGTATAAGGGATGATCGGCTCGCAGTATAAGGGATGATCGGCTCGCAGTATAAGCGGTGATCGGCTCGGCAGTATAAGGGATGATCGGCTCGGCAGTATAAGGGGTGATCGGCTCGGCAGTATAAGCGGTGATCGGCTCGGCAGTATAAGGGATGATCGGCTCGGCAGTATAAGGGATGATCGGCTCGGCAGTATAAGGGATGCTCGGCAGTATAAGGGATGATCGGCTCGCAGTATAAGGGATGATCGGCTCGCAGTATAAGGGATGATCGGTGAAAGGATTAATTTGGATCTGTGAGGGTTAAAAGCCGACAGTGTGTCAAAGAAGCTGATGCCTGCAGCACCTTCTGGAAGGCCAGATCACGCCAGTAGCATAATTGTTATTAGAATGGTCTTATCTTACTATTCCAAGGCTAGAACAGAGGTTTCTGGAACATCAACAAGTTGTCTGAAAGTTCTGTAATTTTCCTATAAGAACGACTTTTGTAACACTATTTTACATATTACGTTTTAAGTGCATTTTCTTATAAAACACGCCTTTCTACATATTAGAATATTAGAATAACCAATTATATCGTAGTAACTAATGTTTTTATCTTCGTATATATACGCTTGTTTAAACAATTAAAATCAGAGTTGTTTCACAGTTGCATTGGTGTCGGTCTCAGTTATTCACTGTGAGATAGCTCTCCTGGATCCAGTATTTACAAGTCAAACCAAGACGGTCGCATTAAGGGAACAGAGGAAATTTCCTTACAATCGGCTCGGCAGTATAAGCGGTGATCGGCTCGGCAGTATAAGGGATTGATCGGCTCGGCAGTATAAGGGATGATCGGCTCGGCAGTATAAGGGATGATCGGCTCGGCAGTATAAGGGATGATCGGCTCGGCAGTATAAGCGGTGATCGGCTCGGCAGTATAAGGGATGATCGGCTCGCAGTATAAGGGATGATCGGCTCGCAGTATAAGCGGTGATCGGCTCGGCAGTATAAGGGATGATCGGCTCGGCAGTATAAGGGGTGATCGGCTCGGCAGTATAAGGGATGATCGGGTCGGCAATATAAGGGATGATCGGCTCGGCAGTATAAGCGGTGATCGGCTCGGCAGTATAAGGGATGATCGGCTCGGCAGTATAAGCGGTGATCGGCTCGGCAGTATAAGGGATGATCGGCTCCGCAGTATAAGGGGTGATCGGCTCGGCAGTATAAGGGGTGATCGGCTCGTCAGTATAAGGGATGATCGGCTCGGCAGTATAAGGGATGATCGGCTCGCAGTATAAGGGATGATCGGCTCGGCAGTATAAGGGATGATCGGCTCGGCAGTATAAGGGATGATCGGCTCGCAGTATAAGGGATGATCGGCTCGCAGTATAAGGGATGATCGGCTCGGCAGTATAAGGGATGATCGGCTCGGCAGTATAAGGGATGATCGGCTCGGCAGTATAAGGGATGATCGGCTCGGCAGTATAAGGGATGATCGGCTCGGCAGTATAAGGGATGATCGGCTCGGCAGTATAAGGGATGATCGGCTCGGCAGTATAAGGGATGATCGGCTCGGCAGTATAAGGGATGATCGGCTCGCAGTATAAGGGATGATCGGCTCGGCAGTATAAGGGATGATCGGCTCGGCAGTATAAGGGATGATCGGCTCGCAGTATAAGGGGTGATCGGCTCGGCAGTATAAGGGATGATCGGCTCGGCAGTATAAGCAGTGATCGGCTCGGCAGTATAAGGGATGATCGGCTCGGCAGTATAAGCGGTGATCGGCTCGGCAGTATAAGGGATGATCGACTCGGCAGTATAAGGGATGATCGGCTCGGCAGTATAAGGGATGATCGGCTCGGCAGTTTAAGTGGTGATCGGCTCGGCAGTATAAGGGATGATCGGCTCGGCAGTATAAGGGATGATCGGCTCGGCAGTATAAGGGATGATCGGCTCGGCAGTATAAGCGGTGATCGGCTCGGCAGTATAAGCGATGATCGGCTCGCAGTATACGGGATGATCGGCTCGCAGTATAAGCGGTGATCGGCTCGGCAGTATAAGGGATGATCGGCTCGGCAGTATAAGGGGTGATCGGCTCGGCAGTATAAGCGGTGATCGGCTCGGCAGTATAAGGGATGATCGGCTCAGCAGTATAAGGGATGATCGGCTCGGCAGTATAAGGGATGCTCGGCAGTATAAGGGATGATCGGCTCGCAGTATAAGGGATGATCGGCTCGGCAGTATAAGGGATGATCGGCTCGCAGTATAAGGGATGATCGGTGAAAGGATTAATTTGGATCTGTGAGGGTTAAAAGCCGACAGTGTGTCAAAGAAGCTGATGTCTGCAGCACCTTCTGGAAGGCCAGATCACGCCAGTAGCATAATTGTTATTAGAATGGTCTTATCTTACTATTCCAAGGCTAGAACAGAGGTTTCTGGAACATCAACAAGTAGTCTCTGAAAGTTCTGTCATTTTCCATAAGAACGACTTTTGTAACACTATTTTACATATTACGTTTTAAGTGCATTTTCTTATAAAACACGCCTTTCTACATATTAGAATATTAGAATAACCAATTATATCGTAGTAACTAATGTTTTTATCTTCGTATATAAACGCTTGTTTAAACAATTAAAATCAGAGTTGTTTCACAGTTGCATTGGTGTCGGTCTCAGTTATTCACTGTGAGATAGCTCTCCTGGATCCAGTATTTACAAGTCAAACCAAGACGGTCGCATTAAGGGAACAGAGGAAATTTCCTTACAATTTGGGGACTCGTCCGGGATCAGGAAGGTCATCCTTTGTCCGGTAAGATATACTTTTTTTTGGTTTATCTATCGGACTGAGGGCACTGGCCAAATCCCGATCCTTATATTTGTGTGTCAGGGACATACATCCTTAAAATATTTGTTGTTTTTGTGTCCGGGACACATAACCAGATCTCAGGGAGATCCTTATATTACACAGATCTCAGGGAGATCCTTACATTCACGTGTCAGGGACACATACACAGATCTCAGGGAGATCCTTATATTCACGTGTCAGGGACACATACACAGATCTCAGGGAGATCCTTACATTCACGTGTCAGGGACACATACACAGATCTCAGGGAGATCCTTATATTCACGTGTCAGGGACACATACACAGATCTCAGGGAGATCCTTACATTCACGTGTCAGGGACACATACACAGATCTCAGGGAGATCCTTATATTCACGTGTCAGGGACACATACACAGATCTCAGGGAGATCCTTATATTCACGTGTCAGGGACACATACACAGATCTCAGGGAGATCCTTACATTCACGTGTCAGGGACACATACACAGATCTCAGGGAGATCCTTATATTCACGTGTCAGGGACACATACACAGATCTCAGGGAGATCCTTATATTCACGTGTCAGGGACACATACACAGATCTCAGGGAGATCCTTATATTCACGTGTCAGGGACACATACACAGATCTCAGGGAGATCCTTACATTCACGTGTCAGGGACACATACACAGATCTCAGGGAGATCCTTATATTCACGTGTCAGGGACACATACACAGATCTCAGGGAGATCCTTATATTCACGTGTCAGGGACACATACACAGATCTCAGGGAGATACTTACATTCACGTGTCTGGGACACACACACAGATCTCAGGGAGATCCTTACAGTCTCAGGGAGGCTAACACACAGATCTCAGGGAGATCCTCACAGTCTCAGGGAGGCTAACACACAGATCTCAGGGAGATCCTTACAGTCTCAGGGAGGCCAGACAGATCTCAGGGAGATCGTTCACTTTAATACCAGGGGTATTATTATTATTATTATTTTTTTTGGTTTTGTGTCAGGGACACATAGCCAGATCTCAGGGAGATCTTTCACTTTATTACCAGGGGTATTATACACTTAAATTTACAGTCTCAGGGAGACTAGACTATTCTTGGTTTGGCTTGTTTAATTGTAATTTTGCATATTAATTGTATATTTGTGTTCATATATAAGGTTAATTATAAAGTCATAAGAAACCATAGACGGGTGGTAAGTGTACGTCTAAGGAAATTTACTGTATTTACTGTATTCTCTTATATGTGGTAAGTGTTTTATATTTAGTGGAGTAAAGAGGACATATCTCCTGAATCAATCAAAATCGAGCGCTCAATGAAAAAAAAATAGGCACGTTCTGCCGCTAGTATAATAATTTTTGAATGATTTTTGAGTAACGGTCTTCTGAGCTATATTCATCAGTGTGATGAGAAGTTTCATAGTAAGTAATTTTAATAGTGTATGCAAGACAAGTTTTGAATTAATTTGTTGCTATAAGTAAGTAAAATAGAAATATTTGTGTGTAAAACAACAAGAGTCATATAGTGTCCGAGGTATCTCTTGGACATCATGTTAAATATACGTGATCAATCCATTGGATAGTATAACAGCTATAAAATATTTTAAAATCTATCCAGCCAGTTTTATGTACTGTCAAAAACAATCTAAAACTTGCATGATGCTAATTTAAAGACACAGACTATGTTTTTAACAGGTTTTACATGTTACATATTAGAAATGTTTATTTGTTTATGGTACATTCTTCCTTTTTGTATTTAGGTATCTTGACAAGTATTACATTTTTTTGTACTTTAGAAGGATTTTTGTGTTTTAAGCTTTTAATTTAGATTTTTCCCAAGATAAGATATCACATTTTCCAATACTCTAGATAAAGTAATTAGATAAGTGAAGATGCCTTCATTGTAAGGTTGTATTTGTATCCAGTGGTGTATCTTGATTTTGTGCTGCCCTAGGCAGACAAAATCCGGGCACCCCCCTACCCAAGCTGCACACCCACGTTACACACCTAAGACATGCCCCATCACCTCCATTACATGACCCCACATCACACATAACATTCAGACTCACATCAAGCTCATACTCCCATCACACACACACTCCCATCACACTCAGTCACACACTCCTACTCCCATCACACTCAGTCACACACAGCCTCACATCACACACAGACTCCCATCACACTCAATCATACACAGTCTCACATCACACACAGACTCCCATCACACTCAGTCATACACAGCCTCACATCACACACACTCTTCCATCACACTCAGTCACACACACTGTCTCCCATCACACACACTCTGACTCCCATCACACTCAATCATACACAGTCTCACATCACACACAGACTCCCATCACACTCAGTCATACACAGCCTCACATCACACACACTCTTCCATCACACTCAGTCACACACACTGTCTCCCATCACACACACTCTGACTCCCATCACACTCAGTCAAACACACTGTCTCCCATCACACACACACTGACTCCCATCACACTCAGTCACACACAGCCTCACATCACACACAGACTCCCATCACACTCAGTCACACACAGCCTCACATCACACACAGCCTCCCATCACACACAGCCTCCCATCACACACAGTCTCACATCACACACAGCCTCCCATCACACACAGCCTCCCATCACACACAGCCTCCCATCACACACAGACTCCCATCACACAGACTCACAACCACCGTTTTCCATTTGAACCAGCTTACCTTCTGCTGTACTGTAACAGGCAGGGGGCGGAGATTTTACACTGGCGCGTGTGACGGGGAACGAAGGGAGGGGAAGTGAGGGAGCCCCGAGCATGTACGGATGTCAGTGATAAGTGGAAAGAATTAGCGAGTGTCGTGTTATGTGACAAGTTGTGTTGTGTTGTTAGAGTTGTAGGAGTTAATAGTGAAGTTGAGAGAAAGCCTCCCCAGAAGCCCCCCTTCTCTCTGACAGTCTATTTGCAGATAAGAGAATTGTAGCAGCAGCTGCAAAATTATTATTTTTTCTTTTTGTGAAGGGAGGGGGAGAACGGGCCAGAATTACTGTTACTGTTAGTTATTGAGAGGTTCTGTGTGTTATGTGCTATGGTTATATAGTCTAATCATGATATTATTTGTCCTAATGGTAAAGCGATACATAATTATTATGTATGAGAACATATTCTCACATTATCAATTGATTCAACTATGATTATAAGATGGTAATAATATTTCAAGAACAAAGAATGGTTCAGTTTGACAAGTTTTAACAACACAGGTTAGCAGTAATAATATGTTTTAATTATATTTTAATGTGAAGATTAATAAGATGTTTAGTGAAATATTGCATGTTACTAACTGGAATTTTTTCGAGTTTTATTTTCATATAGATTAAAGCTGTACAGCCAACAAAAGAAAAGTTCAAAGTGCACCAACGAATTTAATGCTGATCATAACTATTTCTAAAGAAAAGTTTATTTTTAAAAGAAGAAAAAGTTTTCCAATTCATGTAACTGGATTCTCACCAAATTTATCGGAATATATTGTTCAAATCAACTCCTGGATCCACGTTATTTACGTAAAGCACATTCCTGTACTGACAAACAGGCCAACAAAGGAGCAGCAATTTAGTGTCTTGATGGGCATAATAATCCCTGACCACTAGCCAACATAAGCCAAGATTTTACATTAATGGGTAACCCGTAAACAAATCACCCAGGAGTCTACAACAGATACAACAGTCTACGACAGATCATCATTGTTGGGAAGTATATTTTCATTGAGTATATATGTATAAAATTGTTATTGATGATTTGTAATCTTTGTCGTAAAGATTTGTTTAATTGTGATATTATGGGTATGTTTAGAGTATAGAGAAATTTTTAAATTTAACAATTAGACCGGCTCTAACAAACAGGATTGAGCCGACCTATAAAGAAATTGTATTGTTATAGTATTTTTGCAGAATTTTATATAGAGAATGTAAGGAAGTTTTTTTTCAGATATTTAAAAAAAAAAAAAAAAGTTTGGATTATGGATTTAAGTAGTAAGTTAAAAAGTATTCACAGGTTATCCGTGAGATCCCCTGGGACTGGGAAATTGGCTAGGATCACTTGGAGCGCAACTTGTAAGTGGTTTGGCATGTGTGAGATCAGTGTTGCTAATTGTCTTTGTTTGTGTTGTTTGTTTCAAGGGTCTCATCCTCAAGTGCATCCTGACCACTGACATCATGCCCCTACGTGAAGACTGGAAGACACTGCTCAGATATTCCCCATTATGGAAGCTTACAATGCAACTAAGCTGGATGACCTACCAATGTGTGAAGTCGAGGAAGTGTGCCTTATAACCTTGGATACAATGATTGTGTTGACCAGGCAACTCCTGATGGTTATCCTTAAAAACAGACAATGTCAATTTCTAAGAATAAAAGGGGAGAAGAGTATGAATATTATATGGACTGTAGGGGCCTCTGGAGTCACGTCGTGGATGGGAGACCATATTGTTTTGTCCGCTGCCATTTTGTCTGACTGACGCTTTATGTTCTGAATGTATGCCATTTTGTGTGTTCTGAATGCATGTTCAGCTTTGCTCCAAGTCACTTTAAAGTATTTAGTCAACAACAGTCCTGGGGAATGGCAAACTCCGGAATAATATGTTTTATTTTTTACATATATTTATTGGTTTTAGACAACTGCCAACTAATACCATTAGGGGTTTTATTAGGCAGGGTAAGAGAAGCAATGAACAACAGATATTTAATTTAGTTTTGTGGCCACATGTGTTTTTGGGTCATCAGGTCATGCCATTATGTTATATTATGTAACATATTTAGATAGTTACGGCAGGCCTTCCATATTTAAGAGAGAGATACTTTTTTAATTTTTTAGATTATAAGTCCAATATCTCTGCTGAGTGAAGCCAAGGTCTGCACAGTCGCCAAAGGTCTAAACCTAATCAGTATTGTCCAGAGGCAGTCCGGTAAAACAGGTCAGCCATAGTCGGTTATTATATGCTTTATTATGGATGTAGTATTTTTGATTGAAACAAACCTACCCCTCGATCCCCAACAACATACCCCTGAAGGATACCGACAGTATTTACAGATCTAAAGACAGAAGCAAAAGGGTAAGAACCATATTATATGAATCATATGGTTCTAAGAGGGGATTGAAAGGATTCATTTGGATCTGTGAGGGTTAAAAGCCGACAGTGTGTCAAAGAAGCTGATGTCTGCAGCACCTTCTGGAAGGCCAGATCACGCCAGTAGCATAATTGTTATAAGAATGGTCTTATCTTACTATTCCAAGGCTAGAACAGAGGTTTCTGGAACATCAACAAATTGTCTCTGAAAGTTCTGTAATTTTCCTATAAGAACGACTTTTGTAACACTATTTTACATATCACGTTTTAAGTGCATTTTCTTGTAAAACACACCTTTCTACATATTAGAATATTAGAATAACCAATTATATCGTAGTAACTAATGTTTTTATCTTCGTATATAAACGCTTGTTTAAACAATTAAAATCAGAGTTGTTTCACAGTTGCATTGGTGTCGGTCTCAGTTATTCACTGTGAAATAGCTCTCCTGGATCCAGTATTTACAAGTCAAACCAAGACAGTCGCATTAAGGGACAGAGGAAATTTCCTTACAATCGGCTCGGCAGTATAAGGGATGATCGGCTTGCAGTATAAGGGATGATCGGCTCGCAGTATAAGCGGTGATGGGCTCGGCAGTATAAGGGATGATCGGCTTGCAGTATAAGGGATGATCGGCTCGCAGTATAAGGGATGATCGGCTCGCAGTATAAGCGATGATCGGCTCGCAGTATAAGGGATGATCGGCTCGCAGTATAAGGGATGATCGGCTCGGCAGTATAAGGGATGATCGGCTCGGCAGTATAAGGGATGATCGGCTCGCAGTATAAGCGATGATCGGCTCGGCAGTATAAGGGATGATCGGCTCGGCAGTATAAGGGATGATCGGCTCGGCAGTATAAGGGATGATCGGCTCGGCAGTATATGGGATGATCGGCTCGCAGTATAAGGGATGATCGGCTCGGCAGTATAAGGGATGATCGGCTCGGCAGTATAAGCGGTGATCGGCTCGGCAGTATAAGGGGTGATCGGCTCGGCAGTATAAGCGATGATCGGCTCGGCAGTATAAGGGATGATCGGCTCGGCAGTATAAGGGATGATCGGCTCGGCAGTATAAGGGATGATCGGCTCGGCAGTATAAGGGATGATCGGCTCGGCAGTATAAGCGATGATCGGCTCGGCAGTATAAGCGATGATCGGCTCGGCAGTATAAGGGGTGATCGGCTCGGCAGTATAAGGGATGATCGGCTCGCAGTATAAGGGATGATCGGCTCGGCAGTATAAGGGATGATCGGCTCGGCAGTATAAGCGGTGATCGGCTCGCAGTATAAGAGATGATCGGCTCGCAGTATAAGGGATGATCGGCTCGGCAGTATAAGGGATGATCGGCTCGCAGTATAAGGGATGATCGGCTCGCAGTATAAGCGGTGACCGGCTCGGCAGTATAAGGGGTGATCGGCTCGGCAGTATAAGGGGTGATCGGCTCGGCAGTATAAGCGGTGATCGGCTCGGCAGTATAAGCGGTGATCGGCTCGGCAGTATAAGGGATGATCGGCTCGGCAGTATAAGGGATGATCGGCTCGGCAGTATAAGGGATGATCGGCTCGCAGTATAAGCGGTGATAGGCTCGGCAGTATAAGCGATGATCGGCTCGGCAGTATAAGGGATGATCGGCTCGGCAGTATAAGGGATGATCGGCTCGCAGTATAAGGGATGATCGGCTCGGCAGTATAAGGGATGATCGGCTCGCAGTATAAGGGATGATCGGCTCGCAGTATAAGCGGTGATCGGCTCGGCAGTATAAGGGATGATCGGCTCGGCAGTCTAAGGGATGATCGGCTCGGCAGTCTAAGGGATGATCGGCTCGGCAGTATAAGGGATGATCGGCTCGCAGTATAAGGGATGATCGGCTCGCAGTATAAGCGGTGATCGGCTCGGCAGTATAAGGGGTGATCGGCTCGGCAGTATAAGGGGTGATCGGCTCGGCAGTATAAGCGGTGATCGGCAGTATAAGCGGTGATCGGCTCGGCAGTATAAGGGATGATCGGCTCGGCAGTATAAGGGATGATCGGCTCGGCAGGATAAGGGATGATCGGCTCGGCAGTATAAGGGATGATCGGCTCGGCAGTATAAGGGATGATCGGCTCGGCAGTATAAGGGATGATCGGCTCGCAGTATAAGCGGTGATCGGCTCGGCAGTATAAGCGATGATCGGCTCGGCAGTCTAAGGGATGATCGGCTCGGCAGTCTAAGGGATGATCGGCTCGGCAGTCTAAGGGATGATCGGTTCGGCAGTATAAGCGGTGATGGGCTCGGCAGTATAAGGGATGATCGGCTCGGCAGTATAAGGGATGATCGGCTCGGCAGTATAAGCGGTGATCGGCTCGGCAGTATAAGCGGTGATCGGCTCGGCAGTATAAGGGGTGATCGGCTCGGCAGTATAAGCGATGATCGGCTCGGCAGTATAAGGGATGATCGGCTCGGCAGTATAAGCGGTGATCGGCTCGGCAGTATAAGCGATGATCGGCTCGGCAGTATAAGCGATGATCGGCTCGGCAGTATAAGGGGTGATCGGCTCGGCAGTATAAGGGATGATCGGCTCGCAGTATAAGGGATGATCGGCTCGGCAGTATAAGGGATGATCGGCTCGGCAGTATAAGCGGTGATCGGCTCGCAGTATAAGGGATGATCGGCTCGCAGTATAAGGGATGATCGGCTCGGCAGTATAAGGGATGATCGGCTCGCAGTATAAGGGATGATCGGCTCGCAGTATAAGCGGTGATCGGCTCGGCAGTATAAGGGGTGATCGGCTCGGCAGTATAAGGGGTGATCGGCTCGGCAGTATAAGCGGTGATCGGCTCGGCAGTATAAGCGGTGATCGGCTCGGCAGTATAAGCGGTGATCGGCTGGGCAGTATAAGGGATGATCGGCTCGGCAGTATAAGGGATGATCGGCTCGGCAGTATAAGGGATGATCGGCTCGCAGTATAAGCGGTGATAGGCTCGGCAGTATAAGCGATGATCGGCTCGGCAGTATAAGGGATGATCGGCTCGGCAGTATAAGGGATGATCGGCTCGAAGTATAAGGGATGATCGGCTCGGCAGTATAAGGGATGATCGGCTCGCAGTATAAGGGATGATCGGCTCGCAGTATAAGCGGTGATCGGTTTGGCAGTATAAGGGATGACAGGCTCGACAGTCTAAGGGATGATCGGCTCGGCAGTCTAAGGGATGATCGGCTCGGCAGTATAAGGGATGATCGGCTCGCAGTATAAGGGATGATCGGCTCGCAGTATAAGCGGTGATCGGCTCGGCAGTAAAAGGGGTGATCGGCTCGGCAGTATAAGGGGTGATCGGCTCGGCAGTATAAGGGGTGATCGGCTCGGCAGTATAAGCGGTGATCGGCTCGGCAGTATAAGCGGTGATCGGCTCGGCAGTATAAGGGATGATCGGCTCGGCAGTATAAGGGATGATCGGCTCGGCAGGATAAGGAATGATCGGCTCGGCAGTATAAGGGATGATCGGCTCGGCAGTATAAGGGATGATCGGCTCGCAGTATAAGCGGTGATCGGCTCGGCAGTATAAGCGATGATCGGCTCGGCAGTCTAAGGGATGATCGGCTCGGCAGTCTAAGGGATGATCGGCTCGGCAGTCTAAGGGATGATCGGCTCGGCAGAAGAAGCGGTGATGGGCTCGGCAGTATAAGGGATGATCGGCTCGGCAGTATAAGGGATGATCGGCTCGGCAGTATAAGGGATGATCGGCTCGGCAGTATAAGGGATGATCGGCTCGGCAGTATAAGGGATGATCGGCTCGCAGTATAAGCGGTGATCGGCTCGGCAGTATAAGCGATGATCGGCTCGGCAGTCTAAGGGATGATCGGCTCGGCAGTCTAAGGGATGATCGGCTCGGCAGTCTAAGGGATGATCGGCTCGGCAGTATAAGCGGTGATGGGCTCGGCAGTATAAGGGATGATCGGCTCGGCAGTATAAGGGATGATCGGCTCGGCAGTATAAGCGGTGATCGGCTCGGCAGTATAAGCGGTGATCGGCTCGGCAGTATAAGCGATGATCGGCTCGGCAGGATAAGGGATGATCGGCTCGGCAGTATAAGGGATGATCGGCTCGGCAGTATAAGGGATGATAGGCTCGGCAGTATAAGGGATGATCGGCTCGGCAGTATAAGGGATGATCGGCTCGCAGTATAAGCGGTGATCGGCTCGGCAGTATAAGCGATGATCGGCTCGGCAGTCTAAGGGATGATCGGCTCGGCAGTCTAAGGGATGATCGGCTCGGCAGTCTAAGGGATGATCGGCTCGGCAGTATAAGGGATGATTGGCTCGCAGTATAAGCGGTGATGGGCTCGGCAGTATAAGGGATGATCGGCTCGGCAGTATAAGGGATGATCGGCTCGGCAGTATAAGCGGTGATCGGCTCGGCAGTATAAGGGATGATCGGCTCGGCAGTATAAGGGATGATCGGCTCGGCAGTATAAGGGATGATCGGCTCGGCAGTATAAGGGATGATCGGCTCGCAGTATAAGCGGTGATCGGCTCGGCAGTATAAGGGATGATCGGCTCGGCAGTATAAGGGATGATCGGCTCGGCAGGATAAGGGATGATCGGCTCGGCAGTATAAGGGATGATCGGCTCGGCAGTATAAGGGATGATCGGCTCGGCAGTATAAGGGATGATCGGCTCGCAGTATAAGCGGTGATCGGCTCGGCAGTATAAGCGATGATCGGCTCGGCAGTATAAGGGATGATCGGCTCGGCAGTATAAGGGATGATCGGCTCGCAGTATAAGGGATGATCGGCTCGGCAGTATAAGGGATGATCGGCTCGCAGTATAAGGGATGATCGGCTCGCAGTATAAGCGGTGATCGGCTCGAAAGTATAAGGGATGATCGGCTCGGCAGTCTAAGGGATGATCGGCTCGGCAGTCTAAGGGATGATCGGCTCGGCAGTATAAGGGATGATCGGCTCGCAGTGTAAGGGATGATCGGCTCGCAGTGTAAGCGGTGATCGGCTCGGCAGTATAAGGGGTGATCGGCTCGGCAGTATAAGGGGTGATCGGCTCGGCAGTATAAGCGGTGATCGGCTCGGCAGTATAAGCGGTGATCGGCTCGGCAGTATAAGGGATGATCGGCTCGGCAGTATAAGGGATGATCGGCTCGGCAGTATAAGGGATGATCGGCTCGGCAGTATAAGGGATGATCGGCTCGGCAGTATAAGGGATGATCGGCTCGCAGTATAAGCGGTGATCGGCTCGGCAGTATAAGCGATGATCGGCTCGGCAGTCTAAGGGATGATCGGCTCGGCAGTCTAAGGGATGATCGGCTCGGCAGTCTAAGGGATGATCGGCTCGGCAGTATAAGGGATGATTGGCTCGCAGTATAAGCGGTGATGGGCTCGGCAGTATAAGGGATGATCGGCTCGACAGTATAAGGGATGATCGGCTCGGCAGTATAAGCGGTGATCGGCTCGGCAGTATAAGCGGTGATCGGCGCGGCAGTATAAGCGATGATCGGCTCGGCAGTATAAGCGGTGATCGGCTCGGCAGTATAAGCGATGATCGGCTCGGCAGGATAAGGGATGATCGGCTCGGCAGTATAAGGGATGATCGGCTCGGCAGTATAAGGGATGATCGGCTCGGCAGTATAAGGGATGATCGGCTCGCAGTATAAGCGGTGATCGGCTCGGCAGTATAAGCGATGATCGGCTCGGCAGTCTAAGGGATGATCGGCTCGGCAGTCTAAGGGATGATCGGCTCGGCAGTCTAAGGGATGATCGGCTCGGCAGTATAAGGGATGATTGGCTCGCAGTATAAGCGGTGATGGGCTCGGCAGTATAAGGGATGATCGGCTAGACAGTATAAGGGATGATCGGCTCGGCAGTATAAGCGGTGATCGGCTCGGCAGTATAAGCGGTGATCGGCGCGGCAGTATAAGCGATGATCGGCTCGGCAGTATAAGCGGTGATCGGCTCGGCAGTATAAGCGGTGATCGGCTCGGCAGTATAAGCGATGATCGGCTCGGCAGGATAAGGGATGATCGGCTCGGCAGTATAAGGGATGATCGGCTCGGCAGTATAAGGGATGATCGGCTCGGCAGTATAAGGGATGATCGGCTCGCAGTATAAGCGGTGATCGGCTCGGCAGTATAAGCGATGATCGGCTCGGCAGTCTAAGGGATGATCGGCTCGGCAGTCTAAGGGATGATCGGCTCGGCAGTCTAAGGGATGATCGGCTCGGCAGTATAAGGGATGATTGGCTCGCAGTATAAGCGGTGATGGGCTCGGCAGTATAAGGGATGATCGGCTCGGCAGTATAAGGGATGATCGGCTCGGCAGTATAAGCGGTGATCGGCTCGGCAGTATAAGCGGTGATCGGCTCAGCAGTATAAGCGATGATCGGCTCGGCAGTATAAGCGGTGATCGGCTCGGCAGTATAAGGGATGATCGGCTCGGCAGTAAAAGGGATGATCGGCTCGCAGTATAAGCGGTGATCGGCTCGGCAGTATAAGGGATGATCGGCTCGGCAGTATAAGGGATGATCGGCTCGGCAGTATAAGGGATGATCGGCTCGCAGTATAAGCGGTGATCGGCTCAGCAGTATAAGGGATGATCGGCTCGGCAGTATAAGGGATGATCGGCTCGGCAGTATAAGGGATGATCGGCTCGGCAGTATAAGGGATGATCGGCTCGGCAGTATAAGGGATGATCGGCTCGGCAGTATAAGGGATGATCGGCTCGCAGTATAAGCGGTGATCGGCTCGGCAGTATAAGCGATGATCTGCTCGGCAGTATAAGGGATGATCGGCTCGGCAGTATAAGGGATGATCGGCTCGCAGTATAAGGGATGATCGGCTCGGCAGTATAAGGGATGATCGGCTCGCATTATAAGGGATGATCGGCTCGCAGTATAAGCGGTGATCGGCTCGAAAGTATAAGGGATGATCGGCTCGGCAGTCTAAGGGATGATCGGCTCGGCAGTATAAGGGATGATCGGCTCGCAGTGTAAGGGATGATCGGCTCGCAGTATAAGCGGTGATCGGCTCGGCAGTATAAGGGGTGATCGGCTCGGCAGTATAAGGGGTGATCGGCTCGGCAGTATAAGCGGTGATCGGCTCGGCAGTATAAGCGGTGATCGGCTCGGCAGTATAAGGGATGATCGGCTCGGCAGTATAAGGGATGATCGGCTCGGCAGGATAAGGGATGATCGGCTCGGCAGTATAAGGGATGATCGGCTCGGCAGTATAAGGGATGATCGGCTCGGCAGTATAAGGGATGATCGGCTCGCAGTATAAGCGGTGATCGGCTCGGCAGTATAAGCGATGATCGGCTCGGCAGTCTAAGGGATGATCGGCTCGGCAGTCTAAGGGATGATCGGCTCGGCAGTCTAAGGGATGATCGGCTCGGCAGTCTAAGGGATGATCGGCTCGGCAGTATAAGGGATGATTGGCTCGCAGTATAAGCGTTGATGGGCTCGGCAGTATAAGGGATGATCGGCTCGGCAGTATAAGGGATGATCGGCTCGGCAGTATAAGCGGTGATCGGCTCGGCAGTATAAGCGGTGATCGGCTCGGCAGTATAAGCGATGATCGGCTCGGCAGTATAAGCGGTGATCGGCTCGGCAGTATAAGGGATGATCGGCTCGGCAGTATAAGCGGTGATCGGCTCGGCAGTATAAGGGATGATCGGCTCGGCAGTAAAAGGGATGATCGGCTCACAGTATAAGCGGTGATCGGCTCGGCAGTATAAGCGGTGATCGGCTCAGCAGTATAAGGGATGATCGGCTCGGCAGTATAAGGGATGATCGGCTCGGCAGTATAAGGGATGATCGGCTCGGCAGTATAAGGGATGATCGGCTCGCCGGATAAGCGGTGATCGGCTCGGCAGTATAAGGGATGATCGGCTCGGCAGTATAAGCGATGATCGGCTCGGCAGTATAAGGGATGATCGGCTCGGCAGTATAAGGGATGATCGGCTCGGCAGTATAAGGGATGATCGGCTCGGCAGTATAAGCGGTGATCGGCTCGGCAGTATAAGCGGTGATCGGCTCGGCAGTATAAGGGATGATCGGCTCGGCAGTATAAGGGATGATCGGCTCGGCAGTATAAGGGATGATCGGCTCGCAGTATAAGGGATGATCGGCTCGGCAGTATAAGGGATGATCGGCTCAGCAGTATAAGCGGTGGTCGGCTCGGCAGTATAAGCGGTGATCGGCTCGGCAGTATAAGGGACCGCTCATCCTGTGATTGTACAAAATAAAGGGATCCTGTCAGCCGAACACCCATGATACTGTGACTGTACAGAATAAAGGGATCCTGTCACCTAAACACTGCTGATACTGTGACTGTACAGAATAAAGAGATACTGTCACCTAAACACCGCTCACACTGTGACTGTACAGAATAAAGGGACTCTGTCAACTAAACACCGCTCACACTGTGACTGTATAGAATAAAGGGACTCTGTCACCTAAACACCGCTCACACTGTGACTGTACAGAATAAAGGGATTCTGTCACCTAAACACCGCTCGTACTGTGACTGTACAGAATAAAGGGACTCTGTCAACTAAACACCGCTCACACTGTGACTGTATAGAATAAAGGGACTCTGTCACCTAAACACCGCTCACACTGTGACTGTACAGAATAAAGGGATTCTGTCACCTAAACACCGCCCATACTGTGACTGTACAGAATAAAGGGATTCTGTCACCTAAACACTGCTCACACTGTGACTGTACAGAATAAAGGGATTCTGTCACCTAAGCACTGCTCACACTGTGACTGTACAGAATAAAGGGATTCTGTCACCTAAACACTGCTCACACTGTGACTGTACAGAATAAAGGGATTCTGTCACCTAAACACCGCTCATACTGTGACTGTACAAAATAAAGGGATTCTGTCACCTAAACACCGCTCGTACTGTGACAGTACAGAGAAAAGGGATTCTGTCACCTAAACACCGCTCGTACTGTGTCTGTACAGAATAAAGGGTTTCTGTCACCTAAACACCGCTCACACTGTGACTGTACAGAATAGAGGGATTCTGTCACCTAAACACCGCTCACACTGTGACTGTACAGAATAGAGGGATTCTGTCACCTAAACACCGCTCATACTGTGACTGTACAGAATAGAGGGATTTTGTCACCTAAACACCGCTCACACTGTGACTGTACAGAATAAAGGGATTCTGTCACCTAAACACCGCTAATACTGTGACTGTACAGAATAAAGGGATTCTGTCACCTAAACACCGCTCACACTGTGACTGTACAGAAAAAACGGATTCTGTCACCTAAACACCGCTCACACTGTGACTGTACAGAATAAAGGGATTCTGTCACCTAAACACCGCTCACACTGTGACTGTACAGAATAAAGGGATTCTGTCACCTAAACACCGCTCACACTGTGACTGTACAGAATAAAGGGATTCTGTCACCTAAACACCGCTCACACTGTGTCTGTACAGAATAAAGGGATTCTGTCACCTAAACACCGCTCACACTGTCACTGTACAGAATAAAGGGATTCTGTCACTAAAACACTGCTCAAACTGTGACTGTACAGAATAGAGGGATTTTGACACCTAAACACCGCTCACACTGTGACTGTACAGAATAAAGGGATTCTGTCACCTAAACACTGCTCATACTGTGACTGTACAGAATAAAAGGATTCTGTCACCTAAACACCGCTCGTACTGTGACAGTACAGAGAAAAGAGATTCTGTCACCTAAACACCGCTCGTACTGTGTCTGTACAGAATAAAGGGATTCTGTCACCTAAACACCGCTCACACTGTGACTGTACAGAATTGAGGGATTCTGTCACCTAAACACCGCTTACACTGTGACTGTACAGAATAGAGGGATTCTGTCACCTAAACACCGCTTACACTGTGACTGTACAGAATAGAGGGATTCTGTCACCTAAACACCGCTCATACTGTGACTGTACAGAATAGAGGGATTTTGTCACCTAAACACCGCTCACACTGTGACTGTACAGAATAAAGGGATTCTGTCACCTAAACACCGCTCACACTGTGACTGTACAGAATAAAGGGATTCTGTCACCTAAACACCGCTCACACTGTGACTGTACAGAATAAAGGGATTCTGTCACCTAAACACCGCTCACACTGTGACTGTACAGAATAAAGGGATTCTGTCAACTAAACACCGCTCACACTGTGACTGTACAGAATAAAGGGATTCTGTCACCTAAACACCGCTAATACTGTGACTGTACAGAATAAAGGGATTCTGTCACCTAAACACCGCTCACACTGTGACTGTACAGAATAAAGGGATTCTGTCACCTAAACACCGCTCACACTGTGACTGTACAGAATAAAGGGATTCTGTCACCTAAACACCGCTCACACTGTGACTGTACAGAATAAAGGGATTCTGTCACCTAAACACAGCTCACACTGTGACTGTACAGAATAAAGGGATTCTGTCACCTAAGCACCGCTCACACTGTGACTGTACAGAATAAAGGGATTCTGTGACTGTACAGAATAAAGGGATTCTGTCACCTAAACACCGCTCACACTGTGACTGTACAGAATAAAGGGATTCTGTCACCTAAACACCGCTCACACTGTGACTGTACAGAATAAAGGGATTCTGTCACCTAAACACCGCTCACACTGTGTCTGTACAGAATAAAGGGATTCTGTCACCTAAACACCGCTCACACTGTGACTGTACAGAATAAAGGGATACTGTCACCCAAACACCGCTCATACTGTGACTGTACAGAATAAAGGGATTCTGTCACCTAAACACCGTTCATACTGTGACTGTACAGAATAAAGGGATCCTGTCACCTAAACACCGCTCACACTGTGACTGTACAGAATAAAGGGATACTGTCACCCAAACACCGCTCACACTGTGACTGTACAGAATAAAGTGATTCTGTCACCTAAACACCGCTCATACTGTGACTGTACAGAATAAAGGGATTCTGTCACCTAAACACCGTTCATACTGTGACTGTACAGAATAAAGGGATCCTGTCACCTAAACACCGCTCACACTGTCACTGTACAGAATAAAGGGATTATGTCACTAAAACACTGCTCAAACTGTGACTGTACAGAATAGAGGGATTTTGACACCTAAACATCACTCACACTGTGACTGTACAGAATAAAGGGATTCTGTCACCTAAACACTGCTCATACTGTGACTGTACAGAATAAAAGGATTCTGTCACCTAAACACCGCTCGTAATGTGACAGTACAGAGAAAAGAGATTCTGTCACCTAAACACCGCTCACACTGTGACTGTACAGAATTGAGGGATTCTGTCACCTAAACACCGCTTACACTGTGACTGTACAGAATAGAGGGATTCTGTCACCTAAACACTGCTTACACTGTGACTGTACAGAATAGAGGGATTCTGTCACCTAAACACCGCTCATACTGTGACTGTACAGAATAGAGGGATTTTGTCACCTAAACACCGCTCACACTGTGACTGTACAGAATAAAGGGATTCTGTCACCTAAATACCGCTCACACTGTGACTGTACAGAATAAAGGGATTCTTTCACCTAAACACCGCTCACACTGTGACTGTACAGAATAAAGGGATTCTGTCACCTAAACACCGCTCACACTGTGACTGTACATAATAAAGGGATTCTGTCACCAAAACACCGCTCACACTGTGACTGTACAGAATAAAGGGATTCTGTCACCTAAACACCGCTCACACTGTGACTGTACAGAATTAAGGGATTCTGTCACCTAAACACCGCTCACACTGTGACTGTACAGAATAAAGGGATTCTGTCACCTAAACACCGCTCACACTGTGACTGTACAGAATAAAGGGATTCTGTCACCTAAACACCGCTCACACTGTGACTGTACAGAATAAAGGGATTCTGTCACCTAAATACCGCTCACACTGTGACTGTACAGAATAAAGAGATTCTGTCACCTAAACACCGCTCACACTGTGACTGTACAGAATAAAGGGATTCTGTCACCTAAACACCGCTCACACTGTGACTGTACAGAATAAAGATATTCTGTCACCTAAATACCGCTCATACTGTGACTGTACAGAATAAAGGGATTCTGTCACCTAAACACCGCTCATACTGTGACTGTACAGAATAAAGGGATTCTGTCATCTAAACACCGCTCACACTGTGACTGTACAGAATAAAGGGATTCTGTCACCTAAACACCGCTCATACTGTGACAGTACACAGAAAAGGGATTCTGTCACCTAAACACCGCTCACACTGTGACTGTACAGAATAAAGGGATTCTGTCACCTAAACACCGCTCACACTGTGACTGTACGGAATAAAGGGATTGTCACCTAAACACCGCTCACACTGTGACTGTACAGAATAAAGGGATTCTGTCACCTAAACACCGCTCACACTGTGACTGTACAGAATAAAGGGATTCTGTCACCTAAACACCGCTCATACTGTGACTGTACAGAATAAAGGGATTCTGTCACCTAAACACCGCTCACACTGTGACTGTACAGAATAAAGGGATTCTGTCACCTAAGCACTGCTCACACTGTGACTGTACAGAATAAAGGGATTCTGTCACCTAAACACTGCTCACACTGTGACAGTATAGAATAAACGGATTCTGTCACCTATCAGTAAAGTAATACTTTCATTAGTCCCTGCCCTTATCTTATATCTAGGATAACCTTATACCTATCCCATGCATGCTTAAACTCCTTCACTGTATTAACCTCTACCACTTCTACTGGAAGACTATTCCATACTTCCACTACCCTCTCAGTAAAGTAATACTTTTATTAGTCCCTGGCCTTATCTTATATCTAGGATAGCCTTATACCTATCCCACGCATGCTTAAACTCCTTCACTGTATTAACCTCTACCACTTCTACTGGAAGACTATTTCATGCATCCACTATCCTCTCAGTAATGTAATACTTTCATTAGTCCCTGGCCTTATCTTATATCTAGGATAGCCTTATACCTATCCCATGCATGCTTAAACTCGTTCACTGTATTAACCTCTACCACTTCTACTGGAAGACTATTCCATACATCCACTACCCTCTTAGTAAAGTAATACTTTCATTAGTCTCTGGCCTTATCTTATATCTAGGATAGCCTTATACCTATCCCATGCATCCTTAAACTGCTTCACTGTATTAACCTCTACCACTTCTACTGGAAGACTATTCCATACATCCACTACCCTCTCAGTAATGTAATACTTTCATTAGTCCCTGGCCTTATCTTATATCTAGGATAGCCTTATACCTATCCCATGCATGCTTAAACTCCTTCACTGTATTAACCTCTACCACTTCTACTGGAAGACTATTCCATGCATCCACTACCCTCTCAGTAATGTAATACTTTCATTAGTCTCTGGCTTTATCTTATATCTAGGATAGCCTTATACCTATCCCACGCATGCTTAAACTCCTTCACTGTATTAACCTCTACCACTTCTACTGGAAGACTATTCCATGCATCCACTACCGTCTCAGTAATGTAATACTTTCATTAGTCCCTGGCTTTATCTTATATCTAGGATAGCCTTATACCTATTCCATGCATGCTTAATCTGCTTCACTGTATTAACTTCTACCATTTCTACTGGAAGACTATTCCATGCATCCACTACTCTCTCAGTAATGTAATACTTTCATTAGTCTCTGGCTTTATCTTATATCTAGGATAGCCTTATACCTATACCACGCATGCTTAAACTCCTTCACTGTATTAACCTCTACCACTTCTACTGGAAGACTATTCCATACATCCACTACCCTCTCAGTAATGTAATACTTTCATTAGTCCCTGGCCTTATCTTATATCTAGGATAGCCTGATACCTATCCCATGCATGCTTAAACTCCTTCACTGTATTAACCTCTACCACTTCTACTGGAAGACTATTCCATACATCCACTACCCTCTCAGTAATGTAATACTTTCATTAGTCCCTGGCCTTATCTTATATCTAGGATAGCCTTATACCTATCCCATGCATGCTTAAACTCCTTCACTGTATTAACCTCTACCACTTCTACTGGAAGACTATTCCATACATCCACTACCCTCTCAGTAATGTAATACTTTCATTAGTCCCTGGCCTTATCTTATATCTAGGATAGCCTTATACCTATCCCATGCATGCTTAAACTCCTTCACTGTATTAACTTCTACCATTTCTACTGGAAGACTATTCCATACATCCACCACCCTCTCAGCAAACAAATTTTAAGTTTCTGACCCAAAAAAAAAAGTAAAATATTATATATATCCAGCATTTCCAAAAGCTTGAGGTGGACCCCAAATATGTGTATATAACTACTTCCATTTATACCAGGGCTTGACAAACTTAACTGATTTTTAGGAGCCAGGAAAAAAATCTAGGAGCCAGACAACAGCACATCACACACAATCACATGCAGTCATATACAGACACACATACGTCACATACACACTCATACATACAGTCAGTCACATAGACATATACACTCATACATACATACATACATAGTCTGTCACATACACTTATACATACACACAGTCTGTCACATACACACGTACACCCATAAAGTCCATCACATAGATACATACAATCTGTCACATAAACACACACACACTCATACATAGTCTTTACCATACACTCATACATACATACAGTCTGTCACGTAGACACACACTCATAAATACAGTCTGTAACATAGACACATACACTCATTGAGTCAGTAACATAGACACACACACTCATACATAGTCTTTAACATACACTTATACATACACACAGTCTGTCACATACACCCATTCAGTCTGTCACATAGACACACACACTCATACATAGTCTTTACCATACACTCTTACATACATACATACATACAGTCTGTCAAATAGACACACACTCATAGATAGTCTGTAACATAGACTCATACACTCATACATAGTCAGTCACATACACTTATACATACACACACACAGTCTGTCACATACACGCATACATCCATACAGTTTGCCACAGACACACACACTCATATATACAGTCAGTCACACATACACATACACACACACACATACAGTCAGTCACACACACACACACACACACATACAGTCAGTCACACACACATACAGTCAGTCACACACACACACACACACACACACACACACACACACACACACACACACATACACACACACAAACACACACACACACACACACATATAGTTAGTCTCACACACTCATAGTCTGTCATATACACTCATACATATATACATACATACATAGACACATGCATACAGTCTGTCACATACACTCATACATACACACATACATGTGAGCATTTTTTTTATCTTAAAAACTAAACAAAAAAAGGGAAGGGGGGCATTTCCGTTCCAGGTTTGTCTGTGCCTCTTACAATGGCACAGACCATCATTACTTATTAATTACATTATTTTGCTCATGTAAGAAATTAAAGTCACCCTATATTTCTTGCCCATCATGTGTCAGTCTCATCACGCCCATCATTTGTCAGTCTTATTATGCCCATCATTTGTCAGTCTTACCATGCCCATCATTTGTCAGTCTTATTATGCCCATCATTTGTCAGTCTTACCATGCCCATCATTTGTCAGTCTTATCATGCCCATCATTTGTCAGTATTATCATGCCATCATTTGTCAGTATTATCATGCCCATCATGTGTCAGTGTTATCATGCCCATCATTTGTCAGTCTTACCATGCCCATTATGTGTCAGTATTACCATGCCCATCATGTGTCAGTGTTACTATGCCCATCATGTGTCAGTCTTATCATGCCCATCATTTGTCAGTCTTACCATGCCCATCATGTGTCAGTCTTATCATGCCCATCACTTGTCAGTCTTATCATGCCCATTATGTGTCAGTATTACCATGCCCATCATGTGTCAGTGTTACCATGCCCATCATGTGTCAGTCTTATCATGCTCATCATTTGTCAGTCTTACCATGCCCATCATGTGTCAGTCTTATCATGCCCATCACTTGTCAGTCTTACCATGCCCATCATGTGTCAGTCTTATCATGCCCATCATTTGTCAGTCTTATCATGCCCATCATTTGTCAGTATTACCATGCCCATCATTTGTCAGTCTTACCATGCCCATCATTTGTCAGTCTTATCATGCCCATCATGTGTCAGTGTTATCATGCCCATCATTTGTCAGTCTTATCATGCCCATCATGTGTCAGTGTTATCATGCTCATCATTTGTCAGTCTTATCATGCCCATCATATGTCAGTGTTATCATGCCCATCATTTGTCAGTCTTATCATGCCCATCATGTGTCAGTGTTATCATGCCCATCATTTGTCAGTCTTACCATGGCCATCATTTGTCAGTCTTATCATGCCCATCATTTGTCAGTCTTATCATGCCCATCATTTGTCAGTGTTATCATGCCCATCATTTGTCAGACTTATCATGCCCATCATGTGTCAGTCTTATCATGCCCATCATGTGTCAGTGTTACCATGCCCATCAGTAATATTTTGCCCATTCGTCACCCTCCCTCCACCCCCTTCCCCAGTACGCCCTTCTTGGTCCCAGTCGCGTCCTCCGTGCTGCAGGCCTCAATCCTGCACGGAGGAGGGAAGTACATTAGCCGGATATGACTAGTTGTCATAAGAAGAAGATTTAAAAAAACAACCCAAAAAAACCCAGTAAAACAATACAAAAAAATCATATGTCCCGCGTATACTGCAATCGCGGGACAGTCCCGGGAAACTGGGTCACCGGATCACGTGACGTCATTGCGCGACGTCACGTGACCCGCCGGCCAGTTTCCCGGGATTGTCCCGCTATCGCAGTAAACTTGGGACATTTGCATAGTTGCCGGGACTGTCCCGGTGAATCCGGGACAGTTGGCAACTATGCCCCAGCACCCCAGTGATGTGCCCCAACACCCACATGAGACATGCCCCAGCACCCC